>JAMWEH010000182.1:0-29004 GCA_024721245.1 Mitragyna speciosa | reverse complement strand
CATTTAGATTAATAAGTCATTCAGGGTCTTTGAATTCAGGCGTCCATGCAATTTTAATATTTTTTGCTCTTAACATTATTAATCACCAAAAAAATAAAAGAAGAAAACTCTAATATTTTTTTTAATAATCAACTTGTTGGAGGGCTTAGTTGAATTAAAAAATTGAAATCAAGTCACAAAAAAATTATTATCTACAAGATTGAAATTTCATCTACCATTTAAGTTCAGTTAAATATGATGTGGGGCAGATCAAAAAATGTTGTCTCCATCAGAGACTAGACATTTTCATTTTTCTTGTAATTTTCCTGTTAATTTTTTAATTGTTCCAGTCAATATCAAATGTGAGTATCTAATTTCAGACAGAATTAAGACGCGTAAGTTTCATGAAAATTCATATCGTCCTACGCGTTCTGAAAGCGAGTTGGGGCAGTGTGTCTTAATCTTCTTTGCTTGAAGATAAATTGGGCACTTTATTACGAAATGGAAAGGGCCGGCCACGGCTTTAAAATATCAAAGCCATTTGGATAAGATTACCCCATAAATAAATAATAATGAAACTTCCACCAAAGTACTAAACTATGGTCGGCTAATCATGCCTCGGTTTAGTGATGGTACAAATCAATGGTTTACATTCAAAACAATAAACATAAAAATCAAATGTTTATGTTGATTAAAATATAAACGATTTCATACACCATACTAATTCGACGTGTAAGCATGAGAGTGATAGATGAGCATTGAATTTTCTTTTTTCTTTTTTCTTTTTGTTTTTTAATAACAGGAGAGCACAAGAAAGGCAAATAATAAGAGATGGAATAGGGACGAATGTAATTAGAAAAATCACAAAGATAGCAACGCTGTGATTTTTAAAGACATTTTCTTATCAGTTAATCATATTATAATGGATTGAAAATATTTGTTTAGCCTCTCAAACTTACTGCACTTTTTCTCCTTTTATTCTTAAAATTTAAGCATATTCATTTCCTTCTAAACACTCGGTGATCAAATAAAGTTTAACGCGGTAAATTGCCATACTTTGAACGTGTATACATGTTTTTAACTTTCAAAATCATGTAGTTTATAATGCTACTAAGATTCTATAACTAATAATCCTAATTCTTACTCGGCTAAATAATCAATTTACAACGAATTTTGATCCAATAATGCAGCCTACTAGCTCACCATGAAGAGTCGGATTAGGATTACTAGTCAACCTCTCATTTCAAAGTTTGGTTTCTTGGAAAATTCTTTGCCATTCTCACTCTCTTTCTCTTGGATTGCAAGTAGTAGTATTTATATACCTAACTCTTCCCTCACGCAAAACACACACGCATACCACCATAGAAGGATGGATGTATGGATGGATAGATAAACGTATATATTGAGGTCGGATTGATTCGCCCTCTTATCAGTAGTTTCTTCAATATCAACAAAAGCTGAACAAACTCTAGTTTCGATCTCAACAACTCCTTTCTTCCAATATTGTAAGTACGTTTGATCTATATATGGCCAGAGCTGAGGAGAAACAAGCCTTTACCAGCACTTATTCACCAATAAGAGAGGAAGGACGAGAAGGCAATGATCATGAATTCGATGACATAGCTTCGTCAAGCGGGTACTGTTGCTGCTTTGGAATTGGAGGTTGGAGAAAAAACCAATCACGAGAGCAAGTATTTGCTGCATGAGACAATTAATGGGCATGAGCAGTACAAAGAATCTTGGTTTGTAAACAAGCTGAAGAAGTTGAAGGAATTCTCAGAGGTTGTGGCTGGTCCTAAATGGAAGAACTTCGTGAGAAAGATAGGCAAGTATTTGAAGCCCAAGAAGTCAAGAACTCAATCTGTGTACAGCCCACAAAGCTATGCACTTAATTTTGATGATGGAGAGGAGGAGGAGAATGATTTGTTCGTAAGTTTTTCATCAAGATTCTCTGCCCCTTTATCTAGCAATCAACAAAAAGCACCAGGGTCGTCATGAAGTTGTCCTGGGCATTCAGCAATAAATTTATCTATGATTGTTGATGATTATTGCGGTGGTTTCTACGTATCATTTGGTCATTGATTGAGTGATTGATTGATCTGAGTTCCCTTCAATTTCATGTATTCTTTCATTGTTCATAATTGCTGTCATCAAATTCCTACCCAAAAAAAAAAAAAAAAACTGGAAAGTTATTAGGACGGTCTCCAATCTTAGATGGCATATGGTTGACAAATTTGCATATTTCAATCAATTGATTTTTAAAAAAGATACAGAAATAAGGCACGCCGGCCGCTAGTGCTTCTGGGCCCTACATACACAGCCGCCTTATTTCAACCGGTCCACTGCCTCCAGAAGCCTCCAGCAAAATTAATCATTTGATCAAATCAATATTTTAAATTCGTCGGCATGACTTTAAAAATCTCCATTTAAGCTGTAGTGATTTTCATGTAGCAACAAAGTAGGCATCACGACCGAAAAAGAAGACAGTGACAAACTACCAAAGGCTTGGCGACGTATGCATCAACTAAGCGTGGTGGAGGGGTGACGAAGATAGGCATGTATATCTAGTCAACATTCAACAAAAGACATTAATATCAAATTAAAATCATCATATGTTAAAGACATCCCTTGTGAGACAGATCGTCTTGAGGTAAGGAAGAACTATAGATGAATCGATTGCCAACCACTCCCTCGATCTGGGGGACTTTTCTTTCGTCTGACTTGGTCGATATGCGCATGCCCTAAAGTTTGATTACTTTTGGTTACCAGGTATCTTTGTAGTGCAATTCTGACAGCAAAGGATCTATCATCCACCGTAATCCACTACTGACAATTTTTGCAGCTTTTGTGACATATTTTATAACTGTAATCTAGCTCAGGTACAGCAGTTGCGGAAATTCACCACCACAATTCAAATACTTGAAACCAATCGACCCCAATCGCCAACAATGTCTGAGTCCTCCATGACAGAATAATTGCAGTTTGAAAAAGAAAGCACAGCAAACCCAATGAAACAACTCCGTCAGTCAGTATGCAAGAGCACTCAAAAAACAGTGTATTCAACAAACTGTACTCTAATATCCTGAATGCAACATTCACTGACCACCTGTCTCTCTCCGCACACGTCTAAAGGCCTTATTTTTACTTGCAGTGTACTGACAAGGCTGAAGACATGACATTACTTTAGCATTATATAATTTTACACTTATATTACACCACTTAAAAGGTAATACATCCCTCTTCAAGAGACATAATTGGAGGAAACACACACCTCACTTTTTTAGTTAGTGTAATATAAATGTACTACCATAAATCAGGTAGTGTAGTATAATGTACTACCATAAATCGTAACAAAAAACCTAAACCTTTCCTTTTATCATTTGAGTCATAATTTACACGAAATCAACCGCAATCTCTGTTCACAGTCATCAAAGGACGAGCAAAATTACAGTGCCAACAGTAACGTGGTATAAACAAAAACAAAAATGATTTGAATTGGAGCTTCCCAGACTACAAGATGCATACTGTTGATCTAAACAAGATCTAAAGAAGTTAACGCTACAGCTAGCAACATATCTTCTAAACGGATTCGAATTTTATATTTGGTTTGATCATTACTCGGATCTATAACCAACAATTCCTTCCTCGTAAGCTTGCAAAATCCTGTAACATCTTCAGACATTGCTCGTTCTGGTAAATTCTTATAGCTTCCACAATCTCAGTAGGTGCAATTTAGTTGATCAACTCACTACCGCCAAAATTGATGCAGCATTTGTTTCATAAATTTAAATTGCTTGTTTCACATGAATTGCTCATTGCTCGATTTTTCACCTGCACTACTTTTTCCATATACAAAGTTGACAAAGGGCCCTTAGAAATGAATTCTGAAAAGAATGAGAGTTATTCAGCATACCTCTTGCGTTTGCTCTTTTGAGAAGAGGACGAGGAAGGATTGCTATGCCAATTCCTTTTCCTTTGGTTGATGAACCAATTATTTATTTGCTTTAGATGCAACCCTGTTTCCTGCACTAGTCTTGCTTTGTCTTCCTCCTATAAAATTGTTATGAGATTTAAGCAAAGTGCCCAAAAGACCACGGTTTTCAACATCAAAGCTGAGAGAACTGTTGCACACTTACTGTTGGATAAGGCCATTTCGAATGTGATTGCCACCAAGCTTTTAGGAGGGATGTTGTGTCACCAGGCAGTTTTCCTGCTCTTCTTTTACGTAAAATTTCTTCTCTGATGTCCACGATCTTCTCTTTGTATCCCTGCAAAGCAAAATAGATTAATGGAAGCACACAAAATAAAGCTAAAGCATGGGGACAATAAATAAATCATTCGTCACCTGTTTGAGTTCATGCTTCAGCTCTTGTCTCACTCGCTCCATCAGGGACTCTCACTTTCAGTAGGTGTAAGAGGACCAAATCCCATGCTATCTTGGCCATCTAAACTTCCCTCAAACAAATTAGTATCGCTATCTGCCTGATCATCATCGTCATCAGACATGGTAGCTCCAGTACCTTCACTGGGTGCCACCCCTATGCATGTTTCATGTTGGATGTCAATACCACAACAAAGATTTCATATTCATGATAATGGAGGTATATGAAGAAACGTCAGGAGGAATAGGGACATGGTCGTTAGCAAGTACAAAACACAATTCAGTGGCCTCAGCCACTCGTGGTTGAAACACTCGAGTCCTATAGCAGCTTAGCAGATGAAGAAAATGGAGAAACCAATATCAAGAACAACGGAAGCGACAAATTGAAAATATAAATAACTACCACAACAGGAGCATTTAACCATAAAACAACGATAAACAATCTGTTTTGTCATAGTTTCTAGCATTGAATAGAAGTGTAATTTCGACGACCAAAACACCAGAGAGTTCAAACACTAAATTTCCCACAAGATCCAAGCAAGTAAAACCATCTTCATCTTATCAATAGATTTCTTATTTCTTTTTGGATCTTGAAAGGTCAAACAACAGAAACGCACTTCAAACGTGAACATTCTGTCATCCCCTGCAAATGTCCGGCTAGTTTACACAAGAACATTCGACTACTGGAGATCCATTAAATCATTCATTGGTGTGGATAATTTGAAAATTATTAATAAAAAGTGTTAACCCAGGAATGGAGATGTTAAAATCAGCTCAATATGTTGAAGACATAACTATGGAAAACCTCGTATTATTCATTACCAGTTAAGCTTTGCAAGGATTGCTCAAGATCCCAACAAGCCATGACTGCTTCCATTGCATGAACACGGACATGCTGTTGCAGTTGTTCTTTGAAGGAAGAAAGCAACAGAACATAATGCGTCTACATCAGAAGAATCAAATGTTGGCAGAAAAGTTTCAGAAGAAAAAATAAAATAAAAACACGTGGACTAAAACAAAATTTAGAAACATACAAAGCCAAGACTTTGTAAACTGGCAACAGATACTTAATAATAGAAAACATTATATATTGGGGAACATACAGGAAATTGTGGCAGTCACTGAAACAGACGTGGAGCAGAAAAGAGGAGATAATGCATGCCGATGAGACCAGTAGATATCAGACTCAAATTAGTAGCATTATTCCCTTGTTCAGATCATTCATGCAGTGAAATCTGTGCCATGGTAATTTAAATTGCCACCAGAAGAACAAGACAAACAATTTTGATTTTTCTACTCGTCTCTTAAAGTAGACATACATACATGGTATTTTCTTCATGTTTAAAAGTATGCATTTCAATTTTCAGGAACATCATTTCTTATGAAGTATTATTTTTACAGCACTGGAAAAATTTTGGTAATTACACCAACAACTGCTGCTACTCAAATAATCAGATGTTTTAATTATAGATAAGATAATATACATGAATGTAAACAAGTTTTTATTCGGACAAGAGAATATATTTTCTAGAATGATAATTCTCTTTGTAGATATTTTGGTTTTGTCCATATTCAGATTGAAAACAACTTCCACAACACAATAAATACTGGACAAGAATATAAATGATACATTACATCGCCAAAGAGATTCCCCAAAACACTGCCAAAATGAAGTTTCAATTATTGTTGTACTGAGACCAACGTGATTCCTCTTTGATGTGACAGTCAAGATATTCTGATTGCTGTCACAACTAAAACCAGTAATATTTGATAAGACTGTTTTACTCGCATGAATATCTTTTAGAGCATGAACCACAACCAAAATAAGAGATGATCTAGCTTGAACTTCACCCGGAATTTGTTCGCACTTCATACTCATTACTTCTTTAGGTCTCCCTGCTTTCCCAATAAAATATATACAAAAAAAGAAAAAAAAAAAAAGAAAAAAGAAAAAAGGAGGCACCACTTCCCTGAGCGTCACAGACAAAAGTATTCATGGAAGATCTAACTATACAACACTAGCACATGCTAAAATAAAGACTACAACAATTGCTAGAGCAACCAATCAAAAATGAAAAAGTTACAAGCTTTTTCATCGGCATCTGAATGGCTTCCAAATAAAGACACACAAAATCCCCTATTTATGTTAAAAGAGGTGAAAACTAGAAATTTCGCCACTTAACTCACAAAACACCAAAATGCTAGCAATAACAATCAATATGTAGAAGAATGATTTCCGACAATTCCTTCGGTAATGATAAATTCTATCCAGACAGAAGGGTGGGTGAATTACATGTACCGACATAGTCAAGTAATTAACATTTAAAAGAAGACCAACAAACCATGAATATAAGCAAATCTCGTAAATTTAATTGTAATTTAAAGCTTTCAATTCTCCACTTATGCCCGATTTCCACAACCATCCCAAAAATAAATGGAAAAGCTAAAAAATATATATTTAGAACATCAAACCACCCGTTTGGACTATCAACACAGAACTTGAATTAGTAGGATCATAACATAACTCACCAGAAAAAAAAAAAATTTGTCAGCTTTTTGTCTCCTACCTAATACTATTAAGTACTAAGTTATATATGAGACCAAACACTCCAGATAACACAATCAATCCACAACACATGTCCGATTTATAACGAATTTCAATAACATCAAGAAAATTGAAATTAAGAGTTTCATCACCTTAAATTCTCCCATTTAAGAATTCTAAATTCTTCTCACATCTTAATTGAGTACTTAAGAAGGCAACATCATCATTAAAGTCAACAGACTGCAAAAAAATAAAACATAAAAAAAGAAAGTAAGAATTGAGTAGCAATACCATAAAATGATCAAGGTCTTTATCATCAAGAGCTTGTTGTTGAGGATCGTGACCTCCTCGGAGAACCGCCGAGTACTTGGCAACGACGTGCTGGGACTGCGCCAGCTGAGCGTCGATCCTCGGCAGCTGGTCCACCGGCGTAGCGATCCTCAAGCAGGAAACGTGTGCAGCCAGCAACTGATCGTACAACGGATGGTTTAAAATCTCCGCCTTACTCTTGTCTCTCTCCCAGTCATCATTCAGCACCACTTCCGCACCTCCGCCGGCGGCTTCGCTGGTATGATCACTACTACTATGATTATTATTACTATTATTGTTATTATCCTTGAGTCTTTTGTGGATATTCATCGGCTCGAGCGAAACGTCGTGGTTGGAGGCCTGAAGCTGGTGGAGGAAGTTACTGGTGGCGACAGCGTCGGGCTGGTGGTGGTGGTGGTGAGCACGGAGAATAGAGGAGTTCAGAAGCCAGGAAGGGGGAGGAGGAGGGTTGCCGGCGACAGCGGCGGAGGTAGGAGTGTCGGGAGGGGAGTGGATAGAGGAGCGTAAAACGGTGGCGTTTGGGTGATGTTGATTAGTAGTAGGAGCAGTAGTGAAGTGGTGGTGGAAGTGCTGTTGGAGAGCCATTTCTTGAGAAGAATGGGAGAGGTGGTCCTCATACGCCATATGTACATTACAATTATTACTTTCCTACTACGGAGGCTACAGCTTCTGCTACTTCTACTTGCCTTCCTATATAATAATAAATAAATATCTCTATTCTTTCCCTTTTCTTTTTCACCCCTCCTACCACCTCCTTTATATACTATTACCATTGCTATTATCATCTTGTCATGTATATATATACATCTATCAAAAAAAATATTTAAGTAGATTCGGTTTATCCTAAGCTCATGGATTATCAAAAAATATATTTAAGTAGATTCTGTTTATCCTAAGCTCATGGATTATATGGTATATTTAAATTCAATAATCACATAAATATTATTGTATAATTATATATAAGTCATTTTTAATTATCTGACATCATTATATATTATCATGATTGTATGATTATGTAATTTTTAAATTCACCGTAGGATCTACAAATAAACCATAAAATGAGCGGTATTTACCTCTATTGACGTGAAATTAGGGATAATGACAGGTTTACTACAAAAAGAAAAGGCTAGTTGTGTAGCGTTGATAGGTAAAAATATGAACTCTTTTTTTTTTTTTAAGGTACAAATATGAACTCAATTTATATTTGTGTTGACAAGTACTTATACTATGGGTGGACAATTTTATACAGATATAAATTAGAGAATTTAATACAGAATCTTTTAATGCAATTTGCGAGGCCAAAGTTTGAATTTCTAGAATGACTTTTTTTTTTTAAGATTTAAAGTTTCTAAAGGTTGAAAATGATTTCCATGGATCTCGAGGGATGCAGCTCCTCATAAATGAATTGATTTTTGTTATATAGAACAATTGACTCTACAACCCATTATTCATAAAAATTATGTATAATAAATTATAAACATATTTTTTCAATTACTTTGTTATATTTCTATCACCTTTTATCTTAAATATATTACATTCTAAAATTCTACAATATTATTCTCCAGATAATACTAAAAAAACTCCAAACGAAACATTAATTTTTGCCTCGTTTTTTTAATTTTTATTTTTTTATAACATTTAAAAAACACAATCCAAATGAAACACTAACATTTGCCTTTATATTTAACAATTTTTTGTTCTAGTTATAGTAATGTTTGAGTCGAATGGGAGAGATTGGTACATCACCATAATTTTGCTGAAATTTAAATATCTCTCGATTCGATTGCAACCCTTGTCCCATTTTGATAATATGCATATTTTGCTAAAAACATTTTAAAAAATCATCGTTTTTGTTTTAGAGTAAACTCATTTTTAACAGAGAGGGGAAACCTAAGATATAGGGGATTGGGAATGAGGACTTAAGAGAGACCCACCAACCCACAACTTTCAGCAATTACTGACTGGAAGAGGGGTCAGTGGACCTTATGTTCTAAACCCATCACTAATTCCTAACTAATGCGGGAAACCGCTTTGTTTTTTTGAGAGTAAACTCACTTTTAACAGGGAGGGAAAGCCTAAGGGAGAGGGGATTGGGAATGAGGACCTAAGGGGACCTACCAACTTACAACTTCTAAGCAATTACTGACTGGAACAGGGATCAGTAGACCTTATGTTCTAAACCCATCACTAATTCCTAATTGATGTGGGAAACCATTTTGTTTTTTTTTAGAGTAAATTCTTTTCTAACATGGAGGAGAAACATAAGGGATAGGAGATTGGGAATGAGGACCTAAGGGGGAAAAAATCATCGTTTTGAGTATAATTATTCGGGTAGTAAATCTTGTAAAAGTTTTAACTATTCAGATAAAATATAAATATGGGTTAAGTGACAAGAGAATAAAAAAAAATCTTAATATATAATATAGAGTATAGATTTGAAATGATTGTTATCCGGGGGAGACAAGGATTATAGGGAAGGAAGGGACTTGGAAATTATAATCATGGTGACGGAAGTTTGGCGGATTAACGACACGTTAGTTTCTCAGAATTTGTTTACAAAATGATGAGTGGGAAGAATGGGGTCTACTTTCCGTGTTTCTTTTCGATGTTTTCGGAGATGTAAGAATGAGACAAAAATTGATCATTCATTAGGGTGGGAGAATGTAGGCGTGACGTGCATGAATGTCCGCCTTTGATCTTGACTATTGTAATTTTCCTTTGTCTCTATTATTTGGATGATTCTTCATTCAGAAAAAAAGCAATCCATTTGCAATTTTATAGATTTTTTTCTGCGTTAAAAAAACTTTTAATTTTATGAATTTATTTATAATTAAGAAGCTGAAATGTTTTTTAAGGCTCATATATTTAAATTTATAACTAATTGTACATAACCTTCTATTTATAATTTTGAATTTTTTAAGACAAAATATTAATAGTTTAAGAATTTTGAGATTGAATTTTCTCCGGGCAAATTTGCTGGTGGTATTTACCGCATCATCCATCTCGGAAATATCGTGACCTATTAAATGTTTTTTTACTGTCATAGTTTAGCACTATTTTTAAAAAATTATATTTTAAAAAAATCCTTCCATACTTTTAGTAGCCTTTTTATCTAAAAAATTTTTAAAACCGTTTCAATAATGTTTCTAGAAAAAAAAACACTACAAAAAAAATCATTTAAACAAAGTAAGTACTATTACTGTCTCTTTTAGTTTTTCAAAACTATCAAGCATTATCACTGAAAGTTTTTATGTAATTTTGAAAAATTTCAAGTACTTTTAAATACGAGTAATTTTTACGATATGCTAAATTAAAAAAAAAATTGATATTTGAGCACAAAAAGTCAACCACAATAATAATCTGGATATGGAGAGATTGGTTATTACAGCCGTAATCATTTGGACGTTGGATTTGGAAAACGACAAAGCGAAAATTGCTGCTTATAGACTGAGGATGATGGATTTTGATAATGGATATATTTTGTCTAGGACACAAACGAATTGCCTTATGATCGTATAGTATTGTTTCCTGCATGCATACTTGTTTATTACTAATTTTTTCTCTCTAGATGCACTATGGGCTGGCGTTCATAGATTTTTATGCTGTTAGGGAACGGTATGAACTGTTTGATGCAACCAATTAGAATGCATATTAGAGAAATTAATATATATATATATATATATATATATATTGACTCAAGAACTTATCTGTCACTTGTAAAATTTTATTTTTTATCTCGACTCGTTGACAGAGAATTTCTATTTCAACTTGGTTAATGGTGATTGTGTTAAAGTTTGTATTGTACCGATTCGTTATAACTATAATTGTTCACAGATGACTCCACGTTAAATTAAAATAAACTCAATTCAAACCATTATCGAATTGTATTAGTTTTAGTGATCCTTAAACATGTTATAGTATTCAAATCTTGTGGATTATGCTCCACTAACATAAAATAATCAACAATTCTCATGGTGTTTCAATTACAAGTTTGTGATTTCTGTGTAGCACAAAGGCTGATTAATCGGCGTATACACAGAGAATTCCTTATTCATGGCAAAAAATAACGAGAATGATTTTTTTTTTTTTTTTTTTTGGTCAAACGAGAATGAAAAAAAAAAAAGGCCGGTGAAAAAATGTACACAAAGTACTGTTAGAAAAGATTATAAAAAAAAAAAAGTACTGTTAGAAAAGTTAAACCTAGGAAGATGAGTGGGACAGAGGCGAGAAACGGCGATAATACCGAGAGGTCTGTACAACCAATACAGGCGCGTACACGGACCTCTGCTCTGCCTCTCGCTCTTTTCGCCAGACATTGCAAAAATTGACAATGACATCAACTCCGTACCCTTTTTCCACTTGTCAGCCTCTCCTTCCATGGACCACAACCCAGTAGGGACCACGTTGAATCACGCGCCCTGATTATTAATTACGCTAAAATTTAGCAGGGAGCCAAGTCAGCCAAGCCCAAAGTTTTTTTCTCTTTTATCAAAAATGAAAATGACGAAGCTGGGGTGGGGGCCCAATTGGGCTGATGGGCCCACTTATCCTTGGTGGTGTTCGGTGTTGTCAGAACTATGGGACTCGGCTATGACTTTTTTGCTGTCCTCGTCTGGCCATCGAAGGAAAGGAAGAGCGCCGGCGGCTGCACTGCAGTTAATAATAATGACAAAATTGTGGCGGACGATGTATAATATTTTCGTACATAGTATTTATTATCATTGTAAAAATATTTTATACATGTTGTGAATTTACAACGTCGTTACTAAGTGACAGATTGTGTAAATCACATGATTTAAAGATATAAATTTTTTTTTTAATTTTGGGCGGAAGGGAATTAAATGGTAAGCATTGTTTCAAAAGTTACAGGTGGGAGGAAGGGAATTAAATGGCGATGCTGCAGCGGTTTGCTTTACTCCTCGAGCCCGCGCTGGTAAAAGCTACTAATAGTAAGTCAGTGGGGCTCTGCTCTGGGGGCCAGGGTGGCGACTGTTATGGTAGGAAGAGCAGCAGGAGCAGTGCTGTTCGTCGTCTGACCACGTGTCGTGACGTGCTTTGGTCCCCTACCCACTCATTCCCTCATGCTTTGCCGTCACTCCGACGGCAATTTTCTTTTTCTTTTTTAACATTTTGTAACCAGTAGTTGATTGGCTGCTTTGGCGATTTGCACTTTGCATGCTTTGACAAGGCCAATTTGCGAGTGATTTTCTTCTTTGAACTTTGGTAAAAAAAAAGAACTTCAATTTGCGAGTGGAGTAAGTGTTTGCTTAAAGTAGAAGACAAGTGTTCTCGTCCCATGTCGGTTAGCAATAAGGTAATGCACTTAGATTTAAATCTTACGAGTGTACCATTCAGTTACTAATTGGCTGAATGTGTATATCTTATGGGTTCCAACTTAAATTTAGTCTTTCTTGTGACCTTGAGTATTTTATAATATAATCTAACGAATTGATTTTCTTCTTGACCTCTGGTAAAAAGAGAACTTTAATTTGCGAGTGAAGTGAGTGTTTCGTAATCTAATCTAACGAACTTAATTTCTTCTTGAACTTTGGTAAAAAAAGAACTTCAATTTACGAGTGAGATGAGTGTTTGCTTGAGATAAAAAAATGAGTGTTCTCGTCCCACATCGGTTAGCAATAAGATAGTGCCCTAAGACTTAAGTTCTATAAGTGCACCATTCAGTTATCAATTGACTGGATGTGTGAATTGAGTGTTTGACTGAGGTAAAAGATGAGTGTTTTCGTCCAACATCGGTTAGCAATAAGGCAGTGCCTTTAGATTTAAGTTCCATGGGTACATCATTCAGTTACCAATTAGCTGGATGTGTGTATTTTGTGAGTCCCAACTTAGGTTTAGTTTTCCTTGTAACTTTGAGTGTTTCATAATATGATCTAACAAATTGATTTTCTTCTTGAACTTTGGTAAAAAAAAAAAAAAAGACAAGTCCAAATTTATGTTCATTCTTAAGGTTTTCTTTTTTTATGTAGAAAATGGAACCTTAAATATCTCTACAATTCAGGTTCTTGCTAATACATCTTGCATTAGTCACCCCATGGATTTATTTATTCTAAGATACAGTAATCACGCCTCTGATTTTGAAGTATATATAGGGTCTATTCTCATTAGTTTTTTAAACTTGATTTTAGTTTATGAATTTTGAAAAATTTATGTTGTGATATTCTCAACTTTTTTTTTTTAACTAAAATCAAGAACAACTAATTTTTAACATTTTAAAAATTAGTTTTTATAAGAATTCTTTAATTAATGCATTTCCACTTTAAGCAGAATCCAAAGAGTTGACTGCAATTATTCATCGGCCCAAGTTATACTCTGTGCGGTGTGCAACTGCAATTGTATCCATGTTTATAGGTCAACGAACTATTTTAAAGTAATTTTGTTTGATTGTGAACACACTAGTCACGACAATTCGAAAATCAGCATCTTAGTTGGATTTATCTTCACTAACCATAAAGGTTTTTTTTTTTTTTTTTTGGTAAAACCATAAAGGTTAAATAGTTCGTGTTGTTGACAATTAACATTATTATTATTTGTTTTGTGAATTTCGCGTGTTATTCTGTAAATGGTAGGAGTAAATTGGTTTGAATGGTCATCTTAAGTTGACAAATTCTGCACGAAAATCTAGACCGATTAAACAGTAACCTCTGAAATTTGTCATGCTTTTGGTGTCCTAAAATTTGATTGATTGAGATATGTGGGGTTAAAGGCAATCAACACTAGTGTTTGAAATTTCGGCATTATCCCACTTGTTCTACATCCGTATGTGTTGAATTAGTTACCTACATTTTCCCAATGGTCCTTGTTTGACAAATTGTTTCCGCGATAAGGACCGATAACTTCGCAGATAATTTTGCTTGAACAAACGAAAATAGATAACTGGTCTGGAAAGCTACCATTCCTAAGTTAAAGAATTAATTGTGATGGAATCGTACACTTGATCGTAGTTTAATGTGTAATATGCAAGTTGGGAAACAACTGGACGGATTAAAACGTATGAGATTTTTGTTTCAATCTCGTCAATACTCAGCGTATTTGTCATCAAATACTAGTATAAAGATTGGTAAGATTTCCAGCATAGGACATCGATGTCACACTTTTCATCAAGAATTTTATATTTACCATGGCTAGTAGTGAGCAAGTGTTTAACAACTTCTAATGTAACCCATCGCATGTACCGGTTCACGTATATTAAATTTAGTCTATGATTTTTGTAACAAAAAGGTATCTATATTTAGTGAACATTTGGTACATATAACAAAAAAATTTTCCACCTGATTAAAAAGAAGAATTTAGCAATGTTACAACATCGATATAGACAATCAGCTACCCCACGTTTGATACATAGGAATGGCTTGGAATGGAAAAGCCTTTCCACCCAGAATAACATTCCACCTGGAATAGGTTGGAAAAAAAATTTCCATTCCATTGTTTGGTAATCAAAGTCAGAATGGAATGTCTATTTCCTTTCCAATGTTTGGTATAATCATATTGAGATGTCAGAATGGAATAAAATATATATTGATTTGACTATTATGCCCTAAATTTTTTTAAAGTATAATTTTCTTTTGTGCGTGCACTATTATGTACCTAAAAGAAATTTTAATATTTTTAATTTAGTAATAATAATGTTCATATTATAAATAATTTAATTATATTAATTATTTATTTTTACAATATAAATAAATATTTTATTTTATTTTTTTTACTTTTTGGTAGTATAACTAGCAATGTAGAAAAATGTGCAATAATAAAATAAACATATATTTTGTTACTTTTAATGATGCTAAACCTATTGGTATATATATTCGATAACCTAATTACAATTTGTAATATAAACAAAAATAGGTTGATAGATAAAAATACAAAAAATTAAGTCAACAAATTAATATTTACATATGAAATTAATCAATTGAAACATATTAGGAAGAGATTGTTAATTGCTATAAAATTTCTTTGTGCAAGACTAAAAAATTCTACTGGTGAAGAAGGGCAAGGAGGTTGAGAAATGCTTAAGTGGGTAGGATAATCATGACATCCCTTAATTTTAGTTTCTATGATGAAGTGGGAAATGTCATTCCTTAGGTTTTGTTGAGGAATGACATTTCCAGGAAAAAGTTAGAATAAGCATTCCTTAGTGGAAAGGGCTTTTCAACTTAAAGAGCCCATACCTAAACATGAGAATGGAATAGGTATGTTGAAAAGACCTTTCCATTTCAGGTCATTCTCATGTACCAAACGTGGCCGGACACAACTAACCCTGAAAGTTACTTCATCAAAGCTACCGTAAAGATAATACGTTCTTGTCAAACAGATATGGTCCGACTTTTAACCATGCTGGGATTATTTCGTACCATACTTCGAATTGAGTATTCCCCTCATTAGCTGACGATTCGATCATCGTTTTACAAAAGTGATACGACAAATAGTTGCTCAAAGTTCAAAAGAAGAAAAACTCTGAATTGCCCAACTGGCGTTCAAAATGGAAGAGGCGGCGGCTTTTGTACTTTTGATTTTATTATCTGATGACAATGCTCCCCATAAAACCAAAAGTTATTGTACTGGTAACACTCAACAATGATTTATCAAATTAATTCTTTTTGATTCTTTATCAGCAACATAATGTAGAGATGAAAGCTCTCTCATTTATTGGGCTTCTCCAAGATCCATTTCAGAGTTTCTAGAAAAATAATTATGTGTGAAAGAATAACACTCGAGGGTAGTAGGGGTGGGCAAAAAAACTTGATGACTCGAAAGTCCACTTGCCTGACTTGACCCAATTTTAAAAATAGAGTACTCGAAATTGTTTCCCTCAGCGAATCAGTTTAAGGTCAGATACCCACAAATTTCGTATTAGGATATGGGTTAGAAAAATAAAAACTTACAGGTACTAGATCCGAGGGATAATTATATAAATATTAGAAAATAAAAGAGCTTTATAGTAATTTTAATAAAACTATTAAGAGCATTCGGACAATTAACCAAACGTATGTTTCTTTTGGGGTCGTTCGGATATATGCACACAATCGTGGTTCGAATGTCCGATTCATAAGCTGTCGTCTGGTTTTGTTTTTCGCTAAACTCCAGATGCAGATGATTAGCCTGATGTTCGCTTCCTTTGGGGGGTTGTTCGCTCCAGTTTTTACATTTCATTTTCACTTATTTTTATTTTTAACTAATTTTACTACAAATACACTTTGGTAGAATGTTATTATACATTGTTACTAGTTTGTTAATCATCAAAATCGAGATGAATTGAAATTATAGAGTGAGTGATTTCAATTAGTAACATGAATTAGTGGATACTTACGATTTTTTTGAGAACTAAAGAAGTGAGGAGAATTTTGAAAAGATTTGGACCGTGGTGTATGATTTTTTTTTTTTTTTTTGTTTTAGTCTAGCCAAGTAGCTATTACAAACTTTAGTGGAAAAAAAAAAAAGGAGGCGGGTTAGGTACTTTGTAACCTACTCCTATTTATTGGGTACTTGAAGACACTACAATCGATTTAAGGTAAAAAATTACTGACCCAATAGATTAAGGTCGGGTCAATTAAATTCTTTTATGGTCAAGTATCCGACCTATGCCTACCCCTAAAGGGTAGGTAATGAAATAAGGAGCCATTTCCAAAGAGAATCTGTCAAAACTAATGTGGTCCCTTTTTTCCTATGCTTTCACGTACTACTAATTTGCTGAAGCTGAAGCCATTCTATTTCACCTAATAAAATTCTGTTTTCACACCATGATTTGAAAACCAATGTCTCGTGACTGTCTCCCATGGCTATCTATCTGTGTAGTCTGCTCCATCTTCGTGTTACTTTGGTATCCCAAAGGCACAACTAGAAAAAGCTTTCAACAGGGCTACTCCAAATTGTCAGTGGTCCCTTTTGGATCTCTCGTACTCATAATTCCAATTCACCCCATCAGAGGTTTGATTCTGCTACTCCCATAAGCAGTACATAATTTTGTGAGTGCTAACCTTTTTTACGAATCCTGTTGCGCGGTTCATCATGCTTGCTCCACGCGTACGATACTAATACTTCTTTTTGACCTTTTTAGACCTATCTAACAAGGCTCTGTTTGCCTATTTGTCAGTGGTCCCCTTCTTTGTACTTGTGAATCTTATCTCCTTATCAATTTGTATCATCCAAACAATTTTTCTGGTCGGTGGAGCCCCGCCATAAATTTCTGCAGCACACTCTGGCAAATAAAACTGAAAAAGGCTCTTAACCCATAAAATGGTCACAACTCACGAGTCCATAACTGTATGAAACCTGTAACTGTTTTCCTGCCGTTGCTTGGGCTACTGTTTCATGGGCCAATTCGCACATTGAAATTAATTAGGCTACAGATTTAGTACATTTGCTTTTTATCCAAAAATTATTATCATACCAAAGAAAGACGTCATGAGGAGGAGGAGCATATGCTGGGGGATATTCTGAATTTCTAATCCATCTTCAGTTGTCCTATGTTTCATTGTTAATAATTATGTAATTAGTTAATTTATTATGACCAATTAAGTTACCTCGTGTATTCTCTTAAAGTTTTGGCCAGTATCCATTCATGTAAGAGATAGTTTAACAATTAAGGAAAGATTCTCATTCTTTTGATTTTTATTACCTTTATTTTCATTTTCAGTTACTCTGTAGCTTATAAGAGAAGAGAAGAGCATATGTCTTAAATGGACTTTTGAGCTTCAATAACTGAGGCATCAGATGACAAATCCGAAGGGGATGTAAGCACATAAGCTGGACGGTAATGAATAAATAGAAAACGGGTTGTCGTGTACCTTATTTATGGTTGAGGCATTGCACTGCATGTCCCAAAATACTTATTTTGTACCCATCACAGCTTACAATATTTGGGCTGCAATAAGGAAACAGATATGCTATAGGTCTGTTGGACACTTGCCCTTACTTGGACGAGCATCAGAGGCTTACAATCTTCAATTCATCTCATCAAATCCGCGGTCTTCCTACCCATAATTGACAATGTACCGTTGAGAATGGGAAGAACAGAATTTGGAAACTCTTATGGACAACGAACAATCATTGCATGACTCTTTCTTTGGGAATGATATATATTCTGGGGGTGAAAACAGCTAGTATTTGTGTTAGCGCCTTTTAATTTGTGTAGTGCACAGCTGCAGTTGCGATGATAATGCCGTCTCTCTATGTCCATATTATACATTAGTATGACTCCATCAAAGACGCACCAAAAGATTGACATGGCCACTCCCGTGGTCTTTGTCTTCTTTCTCCATTCTCCTTCATTTTTATTTCCTTCTGTATTCAAAGTAATTGTGATTGGAATGAATTTTATACATGTCTTTTTGAGGGATTATATAGGGATGGGGAATATTATGTTTAGAGATACAGATGACTGCTGCTCCTAAGTAGATTAGGTACAATGTTCTTCCTGTTGTTGTTGTTGGCTTTTTTCTTTTTTTTTTTTTTTGGGGAGGGAGTTCTTGGTGTTGTTATGTTGTGGAAATGTGAAATATCTTCTCTAGGACTTCTGTTTTCCTGACTTTAGGGACTAATGTATGCTGAGAGCGACCAATAGAGTTAGAAAAATAAAAGGGAATCAGTTGAGTTCGCTACTATCTTGGCTGTGTTTCTTCTGGCTACATTTGAAGGAAGCATCATCTACATTCCGTTCATACTCCTGAGAAGATATCCAAAGACTACATTGTTAAATGTGGTAAAAAAATATAAGTAATAGTTTTGATTGCAAAGATTGAGAATGCTCACTAGAGGACACACACACACACACACATTGTCATATAAATTTTCAATCTTTCTTGTTCTGGTTATAGAAGTCCATATCTTTTTATGTCCGTATTATAAATTCCAAAAGTCAAAATTTTTTATTAAACTTTACAAACGGCAGCAAGAATAGTCTATCAATCTTTTAGTATCCTGTTTTATCATTTTGTTGAGATTCTAACTTCTTTAAAATAACGTAAGATGGAGCATGACATTTCAACTACCAACCCAAAAAAAAAAAAAATCTCTCGTTCAGGACGCATATATAGTTTGACAATATAATCTGAAAAAGAGAATTATAGCCTTTTCTTCTAATGGAAGTACAGGATATCATTTATCAATCTGCCTCACACCCTTTTCTTTTTTTAAATTCAAAAAGTTGAGGATCATAAAAAATGGCAACAAGTGTCCTAAATCTTGTTAAATGGTTTTTTCTTCTGGAGGCACATCTTAGATATACTAGAAAGAAAGATAACGAATTTAAAAAAAAAAAATGCTTACACTTCTAATTTATTTTAAAGAACTTAAAAATGTCTCAGGTCCATCCTGACGATAATGGAGAAGATCTTATATTCACGTATTGTGTGCATCATACAAACAATCGTCTGCAATTTCGAAATCAACCAATTAATGTGCAAGTAAAGAGGAAGTAAGAGAGAAAGATGCTTGAATAAGATCTTGCAAACTTTCCAATTAAATTCCAGGCCAAAAATGCATTGGAAGGAAATGGTAAAGTCATGGGTTTTTACTTCTTACTATTAAATTTCAGAGTAAATTATCTCATCACATTAGCCAGCATTGCAGCCAAACTTTCTTGTAAATTTTATTATCTTGTTAGCCCCGGATGTACCTGTGCGGTTTTAATTTTTACCCATATCAAAATTATATTTCAAATTACTTCCTCGAAAAAAATTGAATATAGTAGTAGGAGTAGTTCATTAAATTTTTTTTGAAAATGACTACTGATATAATTAGAAAGAGGTTTGTTCTTTTGTCATTTACTTGAATAAATCATAAAATTTGTTAACGAATGAAACTTGGAGAGAGAGTACAATTACAGGTGCCAGCGCAAAATTAAGGGTGTGGGTGGGCTGGTTGCCGAGTATGATGACAGAGGTCCAAAAAATGGGCTTGACAGCTGTTATTCGGAGGAGGCCCATTAGTATCTCCGAATTTGTCCCACATCGACTAAATAACTACAATCGCCTCCGCATATTTTATGTCCACCCTGTTTGGTTTTTCGTCCCTTCGGGGACATCCGATAAAATTGGAACGATACAGAGAAGATTAGCATGGCCCCTGCGCAAGGATGACACGCACAAATCGAGAAATGGTCCAAATTTTTTTGACAAATTTGCACCTGCACTCTGGCCTTCACTACCGAAAACCGTACCTGTTTGCAGCTTTCCAAAACGCTGTCCTGCTGCAAACTGACATCTGACTTTCTTCTATGGTACTTTGATTTTGAAAAGGATGCCATTTTTAGCCTAGCCATTGGTATATTTCCAAGTTCACTTTGGATACTGACATTGGTCTGCATTATGCCGTGATTGTGAAATGTTGTCTGTGCTTTGCTGATTGCATTCAAAAAGTTTTCATTCAATTGCAGTACGGGTTTGGAGTTGCCCTTTTTAATAATTTTCGAAAGGAAAGAACTCTCGCTCGTAATGAAGACAGAGGCCCTTCAATTTGTACAGACAACATAAGCATGCTAAAAGTGTTCCCAATTTCTGGTGGGTTTTGTTGGAGAAAACATAACTGGGGATTTTAAGACGAGGTAAAAGGCTTTAATTAAAGCTTAAAGCTTCTGAAATACCGTCCGCACGTTTTAGTTGCTTATTACAATGCGTTCTTGTTGTACTAAATTGTGATGTTAGTGTTGCATATTATAGGGATATCCATCTTGGGATTCTCTAAGTCGTAACGCAGATATTAAAATTCATCCCTCATAAAATAATTGTATGGCAAAATATAGCAGAAGAAAAGGTCGTTGACGTGTACGGTGTAACCAGCCTTTGATATATCCAGCAACCAAGAGCAAAAAGGCAAGAAAGAGGATAAAATAGAGAAAACTAGATTGCGTACTAAACGTTAATCAACGAGCGGTAAAGCAAAATCTATTGCTTCTGCCGGGTACAGAGAGCAAAATCTATAGTGGATATATCCACTAGTACATTGATAGGGTCAAATGTAATACATTGAAAATAAGCTTCTCTATTCAACTTTTTATAATTTTTAAGAATTAGCAATTCTTATCAATCAATGTCATCATTTGCTTAAGCTATTGAAATTAAGGTCATGCTATGAATTTGAATTTCGGAAAGCACACTTCCTCAAGAATACCGTTTACAATGACTAAGTCAATACGATTGGTTAGAAAATCATTTCCTTGGTAAACATCTTGAATTCAAGTAGTATAAGCTAGCTGGATGGTATGTCTACTAATTTGTTCCCAATCGTGTTTAGGGTAAAACTAGTAAGTTGTCCCCCCTCCCTCTCTCTCTCTCCTCCTTTCCAAATAGTAATTTGTTTGTAGTATGAGTATCTTCCCATTATGCCGTTTTGTAGTTAAATTATGTTTGGTTGCCTATGAAGTTACCATCATCTTCTTATTTCTCCTCAAGGAATTGGGAACAAAATTTCTCAAGGAGTCCTCTGGAGCCAGTACGTGGCTTCTGAGTGTAGTTCTATGAAATGTACATTTCACAAAGTTCATTTCAAAGTGTTGCAAGATGCTTCCTGAAGAAAACCTCTTTTTGCTAATAAGTAGAATACCTAAAATACTCAAGGAGGTATGCTATTTGGCATCTAATTATCACCGAAACATGCAAACAATATATTACCTACAATGCATTTCATTGATATTCAGGTACATGAAAACAGAACATATCTTCCCAAACTGGATTCTTAATTGAGCACCAGCTTCTTTCTATTCTGGCAATTAATTAGCATCACATTCAGCCACTCGGGTGCACATTATTTAGTGCCAACCGTCACGGTCTTAACTCCCATTCACTAGAATATTAAATGAAACTTAACTGTCACAATGATGGTCATCACTCCTCCAATCCATGGACGACGGATTCATCTCCTTTTCTTTTTCCCTTATTTGTTACTGATCATTGGATCGTTCATTAGGCATTAAGCCTGCTATTGCATGATCCTTGAGTCATCAACCAAAGGATTTGTATCTTGCTGCTAAATGGCAGGTTGTGGCCGCATTCCTCAAAATATCCCACCAATAAACGAAAGGGGCAAATTATGAGTTTGGTTACACTTTAAAGAAAATGAAAATGGAGCCGACAGGATTGGTATAATTGCAATTGTTTGATCCCAATATTTGATGATAAATTAATTAAAGGGGAATCGTATCAGAAACAAAAAAACAATTAACAAGACAAACCGACCCGTGATCTTCCCAAAAGTAAAATTTAGTGCAAAGTAAATGCGGTTTTGACGGAAAACAAAAAAAGAAAAAAGAAGGATCGTTGTTTTACACGCCTAAAATGGGACCCGAAAAAGAAAATCTAGAGAGAGGTGCGCATGCATTTTCTCCGGTCTTCCCAAGCAAACTTGTTTACAGCACTTTTCTTCTTTCTTTCTTTCTTTTTTTTATTATTTTTTGTTGATTTCTTTTTCTTTGTCGTCTGTCTATCTAGGGTTTCCCAGCTGGAAACTGGGACGTCCGAGACAACATTAGTACCTGGGCCCTGTCCAACCACACACTTTTTTACCATTGCAAAGGTAAACCATGTAGCAAATTGAATAGCACAACACAACATTTCTTTGGCATTGCATTTGCTAAGATAAATTTTGAAATAACTTTGATTAGTTGTGAATCAAAATTAACGTCAATTTTATTTGTTTATCAATTTCTTTTGATAATTAACTTTGAGTTTAACAATATCCTACGTACCCGAGAATGTTGCTTTGCATAAGCATTGGGTTTAAATCCACTTGCTCCATAGTACATGAGATGAAACACTTGGGAAACTGAAAGAGAAGATTCTAAATTTGCATACAATTAACGTCAATTCATCAGTCAATCATTTTTTCTTTGCCTTCATAAATAAATTTGCATTTTGCACTTAGCCCATGTAATCAAAAAGCACATAAACCAGATATACAACCCAAAAACCATCATTATGAGTCAAAGATCTGGCAAAAAACTACTTTCTCAGTGTCAATCTTCAACACATCACCAAATTATTTCAACAAAGAAAACATCAAAATCAAACCTTACAACTAACAATTATCATCTGGATCACAAATCATAATCTTCCTCTTTACACAAAACCAACTGGGACCTCCTGGTCTCCGCCGCCACTGCCCCTAAAGCCGGTGAAGAACAAGGCGAGGGAGAGGAATTATAGTTATTATAATTACCATTAGCAGCCGCCATTAAAGCCAAACAACCTTCACTCCACGAACGCCTAATCGGATAAGAGACGTTATTATACTTGGACGCATGGCTGCAATGACCCCGAGATTTATGTAAAGCGCAGCTGCAATTACGATGGTAAGGTCTTCTCTGGATCCCCAAATCTGAGCCGGAAATGCACCCGTCGAATACGCCCCGGAGGATTCCGTCGCCGGCAGCTCCTGTGGCCATCTCCAGTTGTGGGGTCTCTTATTTTTCTTCTCTTTCTCTCACTTCCTTCCGCCGTGAGAGAAAAAAAAAAAGGTGGAAATGGCGTTTATAAAAATGGAGGACTGGAAAGTTATATATGGGATGATGACAAAAACGGACGCTACAGCGGCTTATGAGGAACTAATAGATCCTTAAATAAACGAAACCAAATATTAGCAGCGTTGTACGAGCCGTAAAGCTCGAAACTTTGTGGAACTTGACGCTTCCTTGTGTAGTCACAGTGTCTTAACTCTTAAGTAGTAGTAGTAGTACAACTGTATGTGGGGCCTTCTAGGCAACTAGTCCTCTACCTACCTACGAGAGATTTTTAGATTGACCGATTTTATATTCTTAACTTATAATTTAATTTAAAAGAGTACCACGTAAATATAATAATATATATTATGAATAAAAAAAATAATTAAAAAAAATTTATATAATTTTATTTTATATCACAAAGTCTGCAAGTAGCATTGTGAACTGAGTCCATTTAAAAATTTTTCCATTGGCTTGTAAAAAGGTGGACTTGCTGCATGTCTGCAACTTGTTGCTGCCTGAGGTAATTTCGTGGGTAGGAGAGAAATTTGGTTTTAATTTTGTTTTGGGGTTGGGAGAAACAAACAAAAAGAGTTGGGCAATTCGGCAAGCTAATGTAGTAGTATTAGTTTGACTTGAATTCTTAACAAATATAGAGATAATTCTATGATATTTTACAATGATATAATAACCTCGGAATTTTTTTTTAATCAATAGAATGAATACTCTCCGCTAATGTATCATGTTATGATGGTATTGTGAAATTTTTCAATTCGATATATTCTAATCGCAATTATGTAAATATCTTTCACTAAAATTTCAAGATGTAATGATGGTAGGTTGATTACCAAAATTAATGTGAAAGATGATCGATGGTATTACTAAATTTGCATAATATGGATCGTCTAAAACACGTACGGTGTGAATTTGTTATCCAGATGAAGTATTAAAAAAAAAAAGAGTGATCATATGATCATAATCTTTGCGTGGCATTAGAGTCATTTATCGGCTTGCTTCAACAGTGCAAGAATGCAGTTATATGCCGGGATCATATTCTTTCACTGTTGGAACCGTTTTGTTTAGAATCTCTTAATTTTCTTTCGCATTACTTTATTTACTATTATTGAGGTGAGAAACTAGCAAAGCGTGACACTAATCACGAATTAACTTCCATCGAAAAGTTGTTTAAGTGAAAGAAACGTTATTGTTTTCGATCATAGTCACAAGTATAACACTGAGGAAGCACCGACCAGAAGATGGGATAATTAGTGTATACAACGTTCACCAACTAATTCAGGTGCAAGTAATTAGCGACATGGTTAGATTTTTCTTCAACAACTCTTATGGGGACTTGAATGAGGAAAATTCAGTTGCTTGAGAAATTGTTTTGGGGCAAGCTTTAGGAATCGTGCAGTTAACAAACTTCACCAATTTCAGTTTGGAAAATTTGTGTGTGGAATTTTATTTCGTAATGGATTACCACGATTCCCACGTTAATGGCGCAAAAAATTAGTGGTAAGCCTAATTCACAACTACTTACACCTATTATACATATTGCTTTGCACAAGTGCAACTTGGATAGTACAAGATATCAGGTGTGATACCAGATTTTTGACCGTGCTTGATACTCTATAGTGTATGCATATATACTCATCTTGCATAAATAAGAGCAGGAAACTAGAAATGAGATAAAAAATTTGAGAATTTTCTTGTTTTTAAATGTCATTATAATTTTTGAGATATAAAATTCTCTATACAATTTTGGATTGTATACTCGCGCATAATTATCTTTACGTGTAAAAAAAAAAAATTACATTGATAGAACTAGAAGTTTGAATAGATGTTTTTATATGTACGTAATATATAAATAATGTTATGTTGTTAAAAATCTTTACACTTGCAATCCAAACGAAATAAATCATCTTTGGGTTATGACAATTATAGTTCACGTCATCTGCTCGTGTTCTCAGACAAAAGTACAACGAAAGAGGTTATATGCTTTTAACTTGGGTCCAACAATGTCTCAATCGGAGGATTCTTGGGCGAAGTTCAAAAGTAAGACTAGAAACATGTTTTATAAATGGGCCTGATTAGAACTCGTCTGCAATCTACGCTACTGTCCAAGGGAAAAAAAATTGTAGTGCAGCCTTTGGATTGACCCGCTTCCCCTCATTGCTTACTAAACTTACAATTTCCACACGCAACAACCACCCTCGAAAATAAGCTCTAAAATAGACATAAATATGTCAAAATTTGCAAACATTCGAGGTGATTTTTCTGCAATTACATCACAAATGGCATATGATAAATGCCAGGAACTAGCTAGTATGTCCAGAATGTATCTCGTGGTTCACATTCTTTATATTATATGTTTTGTAGCACGTCAAATAGTGAGTGAGGTCCATGTTCTTAGTTTCCCTTTACGTTCGTTGATCAAATGGAAAGTTCAAGAACACAAGAACTATGTATGAGTATGAGTTACCTTCGAGGTCTCTTGTTGCTTTTCCTAGGTAAAGTGACAGTCTGATGTACCCTCCCACCTCCGAACGCCCAAGAACTCAACAAGAACTATGCTTAACAGTAGGATCTGAAGTTCACAGTTTAGATGTCTCTATAACAACAAAGTATCCCCATGAATGATGTTATATTAAATAGGGGATCAACCAATTAATTAGCTAGACAAATTCAGCACCACGTATATATTCGGCACGGAAAGATAATAGAAGAGAAAATTTATATTCAAACTGTCAATTTATATCTGCAGCAATTTTGTACTAATAATATATAAAAGTTATTGTGCATGTAAAAACTCTTCTTTTTTTTTTTTTTTTTTTACTTTTAATTCCTCGTTAAGTTAAGTGTACGTCACAACACGGCTTTTAGTCCACTAGGCACTGTGAAAATTCAAATTTAGTGTTAATTGATCCCTACTATTGACTGAATGAAGCCCAAATTTTTCTAAACTCTCTTGTCCCATTGTCATAGATCATTAGGGAACTTGCTATACTTTTCACTACCTCAATTCATGATATATAGGCCAAACCATGACTGTGTTAGGCCCAAAAGATGTTTTCTTGTCCCATTGAAAACAGATAGGTAGGCAATCTTCAAAAACATTTTATGGCATAAAGGTTGTCCATAACATATAGACTGAAACAAACCTGGGTTTCAACAAGGTCTTAAAAAAGTATAAACCAACTTGCACCTCAAATGACGAAAACAAGAATGCATGCACTTCGGGCCCAAATATGTCCCTTTAAGGCCCTTTTACCGGAGACAAGACAACCATGCCTCCACTTCATGATCTTAAACGACATTATGCACTGTCGTTTAGGCCAGCAATTTTTTTTTCCCCAGCGTCCGTGGGCAACAAGCAAAAACGGAGTGCGCATCTACGGGAATGATTCCCCTCGTATCAACAATAGGTTAAGGGGCGCTTGGTTCCGGAACAGAATCAGAGTCATTCACTTAGAATTAGAATTAATTTTTTATTTCAATATCTTATTTGCTTGAATGTCAGAATCAGAATTATTTATTTTTGAAAAATTTATGATTCTAAATCATTTAATTTTATTAATTAACAAATAAATGATGATGTTTATTAATAGTTTATCATAATTGAGAAATAAAAAAAAATTAAAGTTGTAAAATTTTTAAAAATAACTCTGATTATCTCTAATTTAGTCTGGCATTAAAAAAATTTCTAAATTTTTAAAAATAATTCCAATTCTTATTCTTTCTAACCAAATAGTTGCAAGAAATTTATTTCAATTCTTAATTCCCATGAACCAAACAGTCCCAGCCCCTGCCAGCGTTCTGCGTCCCATACACCACCTCAGGACAACGCAGAAAATAATTGTACGTCAAGTTCAAATCTTGACTCTCTACACCAATTCATAGGTACAACTATTATCCATCCAACAAAGCCAAACTCCCCCACCCCACAAAGCTCTCATTACCTCTTTCATTGATCCAAGTACGTCACCCGTCAAGGCCTCAACACCTCAGCCCCACCGCCGTCCCCTACAACCACCGCGTCGCCGCCGCCGCAGCACACGGAGCGTAGTAAACTCAGTAAGGATGGGAGGAGGGAACAAGAAAAGGTATAATAAAACTAAGAGCCGTAAACCACCGCACCCTTCTTCTTCATCGGTTCGAGCCCTTTTCGTGGAAGGTGGCGTCCTAGCCGATTGGTCGCCTTCCTTCAATTCTCCTCCTTCCAGAGGTCTCTTACAATCTTTGTTTCTGGTTGTTATTTATTAGTGGATTTTTTATTAAAAAGCATTGGATTTTATCTTTTTCCGAACTTCAGGGAAGAAGAATTCAAATGGTGGAAACGGGAACGGATTATCTAGTTCTGCCTCAAGATCAAGTAATAGTGGAAAAGGAAGGAAGAAATCGAGCTTGGGCTTGGGTCATGGATCGGGTTACAGAAGCGAATCTAACAAGAGTAGAGGAAATGCTATTGGTTATGAGTATCCTTCTTTTGATCCTCAGGTAAAACTATATTAGCACGTGGTTGTTTGCAAATTTTGGGGCTAATTATTTTTTATGTGCAAATTTAGTTGATATACCTAAATGCTGTATGAGGTTTTAAACTGAATTCTAGGTAGAGTTGAGCTGTATTTTAGGCCGTTGAAGCTGTTTTAACAATTGGGATTGGTTCACGATTATTGATATGCCTTCTTGAGCTGGGATTGAAGTTTGTGAGTGAATTACTTTTAGAGTCAAGGAAGAATATCTAATTTGGTTGAAAGGTTGAATTTTTTTCTCGAACAAGATTTTTTTTTAACTATTTGCAGTATGCGTGTGTTTTGATTTTGAAAATTACGGATTGTGTCATGTAGTATGAAGTAGCTGACTTGAGTTTTATAATCAATATTGTCAACACGAGTTGTTTGGTTCTTATAATAAATGCATTTCTATGAAGTTTTGATATTTTGAGAAGTATAATGAAGATTTGTGATTCTGACCTTTTAATCTCTCGCTGATTTAGAATTATTTGAGGCTTTTTTCAGGAAGGTTCATTATCCGATGGAGATGAGGAGCAAGAGAGCAAGGTAGATACTTCATGTCCCATTGTTCTGGTTCGCTCTGAGGAGAACCCAATTGTTGCCTACGTAGATGAGGGACCAATCAAGGATACCCAGGGCGCTGAATATACTTACGATTATAGTTCAGGTTTCACATTAGATGAAACCTCTCACAGAGGTTTGGGTTTCTGTAATGAAACAGAAGGTAGTGTGGTTGGTATTGGAACGTATTCCAAACTAGAGGGAAAGGAAGGTTCTTATGTTGAGCCATCATTCTCTGAGGAGGAAA
>JAMWEH010000363.1:0-23202 GCA_024721245.1 Mitragyna speciosa | reverse complement strand
AATCAAGAAGAAGTTATTGACAAATAGTAGAAAAATATCTATCTTCTGATTTCATTTCTTCACAAGTTATTGTCTTCTAAGTTGAAGCCAATAGACAATTTCTACATGACAAAATTCCTGCCTTGTTTACAGTAGATGATGATCCAAAAATTTTTGGTGAGGCTATGAGTTCAAGAGATGTAGCATTATGAAAAGAGGCTGTCAATGATGAGATGGATTCAGTATTGACCAACAATACCTAGATATTGGTTGACTTACCACCTGGTTTAAAACCAACTATTTGTGAGTGGGTATTTAAAAGAAAATATCGCACTGATAGAACCATTCAAACTTTCAAAGGAAGACTAGTAGGCAAAGGGTTTAAACAGAAGGGTTTTGAAACATATGCACTGCTAGCTAGAATTACATCTATTTGAGTGTTGATTGCATTAGATTCTATTCATAATTTGTAAGCGCATCAAATGGATGTGAAAACATCATTTCTAAATGGTGATTTGGAAGAAGAGGTATATATGGAACAACTAGAAGGGTTTATTATGCTTGGAAATGAAAAGAAAGTGTGTAAACAAATCAAATCTTTGTATGGCATGAAATAAACACCTAACAAGGGCATGAGAAGTTTGAATCTGCACTGCTCTCCATTACAGTTATTTTTGTATTATTATTTAAGTAAAATGGCAAAAGGGCCTTGATTATTAGTGTTAAGAGTACAAACAAAATTTTAATTTGTTTGAATAGCAACCTAATGCAAGTGGAAATAACCACATTGCTACAATTAAATATCCAACTTTGACGCCTTCCACAGTCACTCGTGAATGATATTTCTCATTGGAAGGTAGCCTTCATAACCAACAAATTTATGTCACTATTTCCCATTATTAAATTGACAATATTTAAAAAAAATTGTTGCACTATGTAAGTGTGCCCTCTCACGTCTGAAAGCCAAAGTCTTATTTAACTTTTGATTGGATGCTGTAGTCTATTGCCTGCTTCGGATTGAAGCTTTCAGCAAACGAATAATAACCACGTAACCGTCATCTCTAATGGTTAAATGGTCGCAGTCGCTGATCATACACAGTGACTGCACCAAAATGCTCAAAACGTCGATTGCCTACAATGGATTGAAGCATGAAGCAAACTAATAACAATGCCAATTGCAAATTAACTACAATATTTAGATTTACATAAGCATCATCTCTAATGTTACATTATCGTACACGGTGACGATGTCAAAGTACTCAAAGCTTCTATTGCCTGCATTGGCATTAAGCAAACTAATAAAAATGCCAATTGCAAATTAATTTCATCTCTAACGGTTAAATGATCATACATCGCGACTACGTTCGAGAATTCAAAACTCAAAAGTTTTATTCCCTGTTTTAACAATTGATGATTCACTAGAATTGAAATACTAACTTCCAAGTGGTCTAACTGGAGTTTATGAGTTGTTGTTCACTTGTATATCTAGTGTGAGCTAATTTTATTATATACGCCATCATGTTTTTGCCGTTTTGATTTTTCCCATCAAACTTTCTTATGCTAAAATTTAGTCTCACAATCAAAATGTTCTTCGTGTGCCATCATTAAGTTTTGGTTTTACCATGGACCGACTTATAAAATTGAGATACTGTTATTAGTTTAGCATAGAGGTGGCAATAAGTTTCAAGATACCCTAGGTCCCGTTGCCCAAATTTGATTGGGGTGGGATGGGTATAAAAAATATCGGATTGTGTCTAATTGTAAGTATACCAAATAATACCCATCTAAATATGTGTATGATTGGGATTTATTTGGAATTCCCATGAGTTTGATAGTCCATTGTTTAAATATTATTTAAATTACTCAAAATTACAAGTTTAAATATTTGATAGCCAAATATTATTTAAATAACTCAAAATTACAGGTATGCCTAATAATTTATTTATCTTTGCAGTCAAAAGAAATTACTATTGGCTATTTGGATGGTATCAAAATGAGTCTAACCTATTTTGGTCCACTCCAAATTAATTCCATAACCAATATGAGACTGTTTGGATATAACTTATATTTTAGAGTTCCAAATAACTTCCGCCCATTTGTCATTTCTAGTTCGGAGTCATTTCTAGTAAACGACTTTTAGTTACATTCTTGATTAATTAGATTTGGTTCCAATTGTATTGAATGAATGCCACCCAAGATACCTTCCCTTGAACAATACTCCACTGACAAAACCATGTAATTTGAGTTTATAAATACACTAATGCTGGCAATCAGTCCCAAGACCCAATGGGATCCCATGCCCATATTTAATTTGGGTGGGATGGGTATCAATAATATGGGATTGGGCTTATTTGGGATTATACCCATTAAAACCCATTTAAATATGGGCATGGTTGGGAAATGATTGGGATTCCCATATCCAAATATAAACAAATCTTGAAATAATTTGTATTTGATCATATCCACTTCTTCCATACTCTCTCTTGAAAGAATCCTTCATTTTAAGCTGCATTAACAAAATATCTTTCATCCTTTATTTGTTTTATTAGTTTTTAACATTTTTTTTCAATAATAGTAGAATACCCCTTTTTTCAAGGATGGATAAGTTGTAAATTTATTTTTGCATTCTTAGCTTATTCATTTTGCCCTCTTCGATTCATCTATTTCTCCTATGAATATTGTGTTAAATTTTACCTCTTGACATCAATTTTGTGTGGTTAAACTGATCTTTGTACTAAAAAAAATTCATGTAAATTTTATATGTTGAGTACATTAATTTCAGTTCAACCTTATTCTTAGGGAAATTAGTCTTTATATTTTGGATTTCATCAAAGTTTGCAATGTCCATGAACGAATGAGATGTTGATTTATTTTAATTTTTAATTTGCTTCATTACTTTAGTAATGAATTTTAGTATTAGGAGTTTTAATAAGATAATATCTAAATTGATTTTTTTAAGGGTAGATAAATTAAATCTCTACACATCTTCAATCTAATAATTGGAAAACTACAGTTTATAATTGAAAGATTAAAGAGCATTAATAAATGAGATTTAAAAATAATAATATAAAAACAAAAAAAGTTAGAAATTTATTGAGGTTAATAAATTAAAAAATAAATGATATAAAAAATATTCAGGTTAAACTAAAAAAAAAACTAAGTAATCTAAAAAAATAACAATTGATTAATAAGGGAAAGATAATTTAGAAAAATAATAAAATGGGATTTATTGGGTATTTGGGCGGTATCAAATGGGACTAGCCCATTTTAGTCCCGCCCATATTGATCCATGACAAATATGGGACTGTTTGGGTATGACCCATATTTCACAGTCCCAATTAAGTCCTGCCCATCCCGCCCATTTGCCATCTCTAAAATACACCAAGTCACAATGGCTACAACGTGCACAAAATTATACACCCTAGTTAAATTGAAGCACTCATATATCAAGGAAGATCATGAATCAGTTTTACTGCTTCATGTTACTGCTCATGCTCAGTGCATGTGATGCCTCAACATTTAACAACCCAAGTGAAAAAATCAAAGTTAAGAAAATCTTGAATAGCTTAAACAAAAAGCCAGTCAAGTCCATCAAGGTTCTCTCAGTTCACGCTGCTTCTTTCTTTTTTTTTTGGAAGAGGATTGCACTTTCAGTTGCTTAAGTTTTGGACATGTTTTATCTCTCATTTTATTTTCAATTCATTTTTTCTCTTAACTTTTGTGGTTATTGAAATTTAATCCATCATGTTATTATTATGTTTGGTTTGGTCATTATATGTGCATAGACGCACAGCGTGTGTGTGTGTGTGTTTTTTTTTTCTGGCAGTAAACGTACAAACAAAAAAGTAAGTATCATAATTGGTTTAGTAGATAGTCATTTGATGGACACTTTTATAGTGTATAGTGTAACACCCTAGAAAATGCACATATAAGAGGCATTTTTTTTCTTATTTAGGGTTAAGTGCTAATCCTAGAATTATTAGTTGGGAGATTTCTTGAGTTAATTAAGTTAATTAGTTAAGATTTTCATTCTAAGCAAGAACACTTAAGTACTAAAGTTAGAATAATTTTTCTTGACCATTTAACTTATATTAGTGTTTAAATTTTGACTAGTTCATTTCACTATTTTCTAGTCTTTTGACTACTTGAATTTTGCTCAATTTTTTTCTCAAAAGTTTCACTTATTTTCTTACTTTATTTTCTTTTTCCCTTGGCTGAAATTTTTTCTCTCTTTTCTTTCTTTCTTGGCCGAAATTCTCTCTCTTTTCTTTTCTTTTCTTTGGGCCGAAATTTTCTTTTCTTTCTTTCTTCATGTGGCCGGCTCTCTCTCTCCCTAATTTACTCTAGTTGTGCTTTAATAATTTATGTCTCTTTATTGTTTATATTAAGTGTTAAGAGTTAATAATTTCAACCAATTAAATTAAACCAAGTTGCTACACTTGCATTAAAAGCTCACTTTTTACTTTACTCTTGTTATGATATTATTGGTTAATTATTTTTCACCTTTTCTTCAATTCTTTTTCATTTTTCCTTAGACTATTTCTTTCTCTTTTTCTCTCCCCTTGGCCGGCCATCTTCTTTCTTCTTCTTCCCTCATTTTTGCTCTCAACTTCTTGGACTTTTCTCTCTTAAGTTTGGTTAAATCCACCATAGGAAGTGAGTTTCTTTCCTTTCTAAGCAAAGTTCTAAGCATATCTAAGGTATTTACTATGAACTTTTCTTATTGATTTCATGTTTTAATTAGTTTTTATGCAAGTTTAAGACCAAGTTTCTTGTTAATACTACTTAGAGAAATTAGTTAGAATTTGAGATTTACTTGCTATATAAAGTGTTCTTGTGGTTAGATAGACTAGTATATGGCCTTTAAACCTTGAAAATTTATGTTTTATATGTGGTTTAGTTGAAGATACTTGGAGTGAAATTCTTGGAAATTGATAGAATTTTGATTGAATTTGAACTTGAGTTGAATACAAAAGTTGTAGAACTTGTTGAATTGGGTTGGAATGTTGAATTTTCTTGCAGGGAAAAAATTTTGGTTAGTCCGATTTAAGGGGAAATGCTGCCGAAATTTCGGTAGAATTAAAAGAAGAAAAATGGATAAGTGAAATTTTAAGCTTAGAATGTGTTCAATTGAGGGAAATTTAGGTGCAGGAATTTTAGAAATGATCTAGTGATAGATTAGACTTTCTTAGAATAAGTAAAAACCCTAAACCCTAGAAACCCTAAAACCAAAACCCTAGAAGTAAGTGGGGTATTTTCTTGACTTTTTCTTACTAAATTTACTAGGATTTTAATTGAGTTTTTATGTTATTATTTCTTTTAAATTTCAGGGTCCGAAAACACATCACGACCAGTTTCACGAGATATTTTCTTAGGCTTTCAAGGTGAGTGTCCTTATGTGTGCATGATGCATGAAATGTGATATTTTATTTGATAAATATTATGCTAAGATTTAAATCACTATGTGAGTACATGTGCTACTTGAGGAAAGATGTGTACTTTATCACATCTATTCCGCAATGTGTTACTTGCTTTCATTGACCAATGTGTTAATTGTGTGTGAGACTACCGTGACTAACTTCATCGTTATTTCACGGATAGTCAACCCGGCTGCACGTGGGAGGTCATAAGGTGCTGGGTGTTTTAGGGTGTGATGTTCTTTCCTTTTGAGTTGTGAATCCTCAAAGAGGCCAACTCCGGATTGAACTTTCTTGTGTGCTTGTTGGCCCTTCAGGGTTGAGATTTTTCTCCCCTGGATGTGGTAGCTTGTACGGAGGTTATAAGGTGATTGGCGGTTAGGGTTTGTGCTTGATAAAACTGATATGTTCTTTGATAAAGACCTGAGCTATTATCTCGGTCCAAATATCGTGGCTACATGATCAGTACTTGCTCTTTCTGCGGTTAAGCTTGCTTCCGTAGTTGAGCCCTGTATCCTCCTTTGACTACATGTTAAATTAAATTGTTCATATCTTGATTTATTAATTTAATTGCTCGATTATTTCAATTACTAAAATAATGAGTTCTTGATATGATTGCATGACTTGGACATTCACTGGGCTATTATAGCTCATTCCATTTTATTTGTTTTCCTTTACTCAGGTTACCTGAAAAATTAAAGCTGGATCAACTAGTTTTTGATTATTATAAATGTTTCAGTTATTGTAATAGCCGAACTGTGTTAGGCTATTTTTGTGAAAATCATGTATATTATGACACGTAACTTTTGATGTGACTTGTACCTTATGTTAAATAAAATGAGTGTATTTTATTTATTCCATTTTATTTTAGTTTATTTTATTTTAAGTTAAGTACGCTCGGACGTTTGCGTGAGTGCGTGAATCGAGACCTGGCGAGAGCTAGGCAGGCAGTCCGCTAAGCCCTTTGGTGCGCCTCTGGGTAAGGTGGGGCTGTCACAGTTGGTATCAGAGCTTAGGATTGAATCCTGTCTCTAGTGCTAGTCTTGTTTGGGGTGTCGGGTAGGAAATTTGGGTTGAGTCGGTTACGCTTGGGCCTGATCAACCTGGGTGTGAGAGATGAAGATCCGAATTTCCGTACCTGGGCACTATTGTGTATATACTTGAGAATGTGTTTAGGTTATTTTTAAGTTTGATATTTGAGTGTAATATTTAAGTATTATTTATTATTGAGCATTTATGGGATAGACTTAATTAATTTATTATCTAAACCTGTAGGTATGTCAGAGAGTGGTCAGGGTGAGGCATCCCAGCCATCAGGCGCAGCTCAGTTGCCGCATGAGTATCGTAGGAGACCCATTGTCCGTTATCGCGAGGGACCTGGGCACCCTTATCGCACATTTTCACCTGCCCGGCGAGTCCGCCCTGCTTGTGGATGCTGGAGGACCTATTCTTATCCCGACTATGTCGTGCTTTCACTGATAGAGGATACTAGACGAGTTGGAGCGCGAGAGTGATACTTCCTGGGCTCGTGTTCACGAGCTGAGAGAGACAGTTAGGGCTCAGGCTCAGAGGATTCGTGACTTAGAGGACTGCTGTTCAGGGAAGAGCAGCAGAGGACGGATGCTTATCGAGTAGCAGTTCCAGGAGGCTGCACGGTCGATCTCACACGCGTGGTACAGTACGTCCGGGACCACACCGGACGACTCGTAGATGAGAGTGGCTTGTTAGTAGGACATGTACTAGATGAGGTGCGTGATTTGGCTCCGCACCTAGGGCCAGGACCGGCAGCGCCTCCACCTCTTGGGGCCGAGGAGGCTCCTGGGGGTGAGCAGGACATGGATGTGAGCTCGGCCGGATCAGTCCAGTTAGGACTAGATCTTAGACTAGATCCTTAGATGGATTTATGTACCTGAAAACTTATGCTAGTTTTGTTATGTTTTATATGTATGACATGTTTTGTATATAACTTTTGAACTGTGTAAATTGAACTACTTGTATAATATGTGTGATCTTGTTGGCATGAAACTTGATTTCCTTGTTAATCTTGAATTTGTGCATTTTATATTATATCTTGACATTTATTATGTAGATATTAAAATAAATTTATTCATGTTATTATAGTATATTAAATCATGAGTGGACGTGGTCGCGGTAGAGGACGTCCTCGTCGTCAAGACCGGGATGAAGACGCTACCTCTAGTATAAATCCACCTTCCGGAGCTGATCCCATGATCGCAGTCTTAAATCGAATGACCGATGTTCTAACTCAGCTGGGAACTCGGCAGAACCCAGTAGCGGAGGTTGGTGGTCCTCATAGAAACCCGGCAGTTGGGGAAGATGTAGCCTTGGAACGGTTCCAGAAATTTAACCCCCCTAAGTTTAATGGTAGCCCAAAACCAGAAATTGCTGAAAAAGTGGTTAGAGGACATTGAGAAAATTTTTACTGCCCTGAAGTATACGGATGAACGGCAAGTGACATTCGCCGTGTTCCAATTGGAGGGTGCTGCCACCCCTTGGTGGAATTTAATCAACGCCAAGTGGGAAAGATATCAGACTCCAAGGACATGGGATCAACTTCACTAGAGAGTTCAAAGAGAAATATATTCCCGTGCGAGTACAAGAAAAGCGGGAAGACGAATTTTTGAAATTGAGACAAGGGTTGCTGTCTGTAGCTGAGTATGAAGCTCAGTTTACTAAACTGTCTCGCTATGCCCCGGAACTTGTAGCCACTGAACGGCGAAGAAAGAGGAGATTTATCCAAGGCTTGAATTTGGAGATCCAAGACGCCCTCGCAGCTGCCACCATTGAGACGTATGAAGCTGCAGTGGAAAAAGCGCAGCAGGTGGAGGAAACTAAGTCCCTGGTCCGCACGGTGAAGGCAAGAAAACGGGGAAATACCAATGATGCTCGACCTTCAACTGGAAACTCTCCAGCCCCTAAGATGGGACGGGGAACTGGAGGAGTGAGAATTGGGCAAGGTGCCCCGTTCGGAAGAACAAGAGGTGCACAGGTGGGAAGGGCTCTGCCAAGGAGTGAACAAAAAGAAGATACTCAAAAGGAGAAACCGTCATCAGCTGCTCCTGGTGCTTGTGGATATTGTGGTAAAGGTAACCACACCGAGGAAAATTGCTGGAGAAAGAACCGGAAATGTTTGCTTTGCGGCAGTGGAGATCACCGGATAAATCAATGTCCAAGACAGGCCGCTAGTGGACCGAGCACCGCTCAACCTGGGCCTAAGGAGACCAATCAAGCCAGGGAGAGCGGGAATAAACGGAAAGTGCCAGCTCGTGTGTATGCCCTCGACAAGCGGGATGCCCAGGAGTCACCAGCAGTTATTGAAGGTATGATTCTTGTTTTTCATCATCTGGCTAAACTGCTAGTAGACCCTGGTTCCTACCCATTCCTTTGTGAATCCTCAGTTTATGACTGCTTTAGAGATACAACCTGTTGAGTTATCCTATGAATTGGAAGTGAGGACTCCGACTGGAGACCATTGCCTGACAACTAATCTTGTTTACCAAGATTGTGAGCTTCGGGTAGGAGAAAGAAAATTTTTAACAGATCTCATAGCTTTACCTATTCGGGGTTATGATGTAATACTAGGCATGGATTGTTTGACCCGGTATAGTGCTCAACTAAATTGTGGGACGAAAGTGGTGGAGTTTAGCATACCGGGAGAACCTGTATTAAGGTTGGATGTTAAGAAAACCCTAGCTTCCTCAAATCTTCTTTCAGCCATGCAAGCTAGGAAATTGATGTTCCGAGGGGCAGTTGGATACCTTGCTTATTTAATTAATACACCTGAGGATAAAGTGAGACTTGAGGATGTGCCGGTGGTAAAAGAATTTCCCGATGTGTTTCCCGAAGAATTAAGCTCTCTACCTCCGGAGAGAGAAGTGGAATTCAAAATAGAATTGGTACCCGGAGTATCGCCAATATCTAGAACCCCATACCGCATGTCCCCTGCAGAACTCGGGGAACTTAAGGTCCAACTCCAGGATTTGTTAGAAAGAGGGTTTGTCAGGCCGAGTGTATCACCATGGGGAGCCCCAGTGTTATTTGTAAGGAAGAAAGATGGTACTCTTAGGCTTTGCATTGACTATCGAGGGTTAAATAATGTCACCATAAAGAATAAGTACCCTTTACCTCATATTGATGAATTGTTTGATCAACTGGAAGGGGCTGTAGTATTTTCTAAGGTGGATCTCAGACAAGGGTACTATCAATTGAAAATTAAGGAGGAAGATGTATCAAAAACTGCTTTTAACACTCGATATGGTCATTACGAATTTGTGGTGATGCCTTTTGGGTTAACTAATGCCCCGGCGGCTTTTATGGATTTAATGCATCGGGTTTTCAGACCATACTTAGATCAGTTTGTAGTAGTTTTTATTGATGATATTTTGATCTTTTCCAAGTCCCATGGAGAGCATGAGCAACATTTGAAGATGGTACTACGAACCTTGAGAGATAACAAGTTGTATGCCAAGTTTAGTAAGTGCGAATTTTGGAAGAACCAAGTGTCATTCTTGGGTCATGTCATTTCGGGAGAAGGAATAGCGGTAGATCCATCCAAAGTAGAAGCCGTGGTTAGTTGGAAACGACCCGAGAATCCCACCGAAGTTCGTAGTTTCTTGGGTTTAGCTGGCTATTATAGGCGGTTCATTAAGGATTTTTCAAAGATAGCCACACCACTCACTGCTTTAACCCAGAAGTATGTTAAATTTAAGTGGGATGAACGGTGCGAACAGAGCTTCAATGAACTCAAGAAACGATTGACATCTGCCCCAGTGCTAGCATTGCCTAATGGAAAAGAAACTTTCAGTGTGTACACAGATGCTTCACGGGAAGGCTTGGGAAGTGTGTTAATGCAAGGGAAACAAGTAGTGGCCTATGCTTCCCGTAAGTTAAAACCTCATGAAAGGAATTATCCCACACATGACCTAGAGTTAGCAGCGGTGGTTTTCGCACTCAAGAAATGGAGGCATTATTTGTATGGAGTTACCTTTGAAGTATATACAGATCATAAGAGTCTGAAATATTTGTTTTCTCAAAAAGAGTTAAATTTGCGACAACGTAGATGGGTGGAGTTATTGGAGGATTACGACTGTACTATTAATTACCACCCGGGTAAAGCTAATGTTGTTGCAGATGCTTTAAGTAGGAAGGTTCAAATGGCTAGTCTGGCCATCCGTGAATGGGACTTGTTGGAGCGATTGAGTGAGAGCAAGTCCAAGAATAGCTGGTTCTAAAGTGATTTGTGGAAATGTAAATGCACGATCTGAATTGTTGAAACAAATCCAAGAAGCTCAAGGCAAGGATCTCACACTACAGAAGCGGATAGAGAAAGCCAAAGTGGGGAACCTACCTGAGTATAGTGTTGGACCGGAGGGACTGTTGAGATTCGAAACCGTATCTTCATCCCAAGAGACGAAGAGTTGAAGAGAGTAATCATGGATGAGGCCCATCGTTCCAGGTACACTGTGCACCCGGGGAGTACAAAGATGTACCAAGATTTGAAGAAACTCTATTGCTGGGATAATATGAAAAGGGAAATAGCAGAGTACGTGCAGACTTGTCCTACGTGTCAGCAGGTAAAAGCCGAACATCAGAAGACCGTCAGGACTACTACAACCTTTGGAAATCCCAGAGTGGAAATGGGAGCACATCACCATGGATTTCGTTTCTGGTTACCGAGAACTCAAAGGGGCATGATGCAATTTGGGTAATTGTTGATCGATTGACCAAATCTGCTCATTTTCTGCCCATGAACATGACTTACCCGTTGGAAAAACTTGCTCGTATGTTCATTGATGAGGTGGTGAGACTTCATGGAATTCCAGTTAGTATTGTTTCGGACCGAGATCCTCGGTTTACTTCCCGATTGTGGGGACAAATGCACGAAGCCTTGGGAACAAAGTTGAACTTTAGCACAGCTTACCATCCCCAGACCGATGGACAGTCCGAACGGGTGATCCAGATTTTAGAAGATATGCTAGCGGGCGAGTGTGATGGATTTTGGTAGCAACTGGGATCAACATGTGACCTTAATTGAGTTTGCTTACAACAATAGCTACCAATCCTCGATCCAGATGGCTCCATTTGAAGCACTGTACGGGAGAAGATGCAGAACGCCTAGGCTATTGGGATGAAGTGGGTGAACGGAAAATGTTAGGTCCAGAAAAAGTACCCTGGATAGAAGAGGCTTATGAGAAAGTCAAGTTAATACAACAACGACTTCAAACTGCTCAAAGTCGACAGAAAAGTTATGCTGATACTCGAAGGAAAGAGCTGGAGTTCGAAGTTGGAGATGAAGTATTTCTCAAGATTTCTTCATTTAAAGGTGGCATCCAGTTTGGGAAAAAGAAGAAAGCTTCAACCAAGATACATGGGACCATTCAAAATCGTTAAGCGTATCGGAAATGTTGCTTATCAATTGGACTTGCCTTCAAAGTTATCTAAAAATGCACAATGTCTTCCATGTGTCGGTTTTGAAAAAAGTACCACCCGGATCCAAGGCACGTGCTTCAACCTGACTGAAATTGAGCTTGATGAAACTTTGACATATGAAGAGCAACCAGTTCAAATCCTGGACCGTAAAGTAAAAGAACTGAGAAATAAACAAATTCCTCTTGTCAAGATCCTGTGGAAGCATCATGACCTAGAAGAAGCCACGTGGGAGACAGAAGAAGAAATGCGGAGAAATTATCCCAAGCTCTTCGAAAATCCAGGTAGAATTTCGAGGACGAAATTCTTTTAAGGGGGGGAGGATGTAACACCCTAGAAAATGCACATATAAGAGACATTTTTTTTCTTATTTAGGGTTAAGTGTTAATCCTTGAATTATTAGTTGGGAGATTTCTTGAGTTAATTAAGTTAATTAGTTAAGATTTTCATTCTAAGCAAGAACACTTAAGTACTAAAGTTAGAATAATTTTTCTTGACCATTTAACTTATATTAGTGTTTAAATTTTGACTAGTTCATTTCACTATTTTCTAGTCTTTTGACTACTTGAATTTTTGCTCATTTTTTTTCTCAAAAGTTTCACTTATTTTCTTACTTTATTTTCTTTTTCCCTTGGCTGAAATTTTTTTCTCTCTCTTTTCTTTCTTTCTTGGCCGAAATTCTCTCTCTTTTCTTTTCTTTTCTTTGGGCCGAAATTTTCTTTTCTTTCTTTCTTCATGTGGCCGGCTCTCTCTCTCCCTAATTTACTCTAGTTGTGCTTTAATAATTTATGTCTCTTTATTGTTTATATTAAGTGTTAAGAGTTAATAATTTCAACCAATTAAATTAAACCAAGTTGCTACACTTGCATTAAAAGCTCACTTTTTACTTTACTCTTGTTATGATATTATTGGTTAATTATTTTCTCACCTTTTCTTCAATTCTTTTTCATTTTTCTTAGACTATTTCTTTCTCTTTTTCTCTCCCCTTGGCCGGCCATCTTCTTTCTTCTTCTTCCCTCATTTTTGCTCTCAACTTCTTGGACTTTCATCTCTCAAGTTGACACAAATCCACCATAGGAAGTGGGCTTCTATCTTTTCTAAGCAAAGTTCTAAGCATATCTAAGGTATTTACCATGAACTTACCTTATTAATTTTATGTTTTAATTAGTTTTTATGCAAGTTTAAGACTAAGTTTCTTGTTAATACTACTTGAAGAAATTAGTTAGAACTTGATATATACTTGTTAGATAAAGTGTTCTTGTAGGTTAAATAGACTAGTATATGGCATTGTAACCTTGAAATTTCATGGAGAACATGTTGTTTGGGTGAAAGTTCTTGGAGCATAATCCTTGAAATTTAGTGAGATTTTGATTGAATTTGAGTTTGGATTGAACTAAGAAGTTGTAGAACTTGTTGAATTATGGGTTTGATGATTGAAATCTTGATGAAAAACAAGATTGGAAGGGCCGAAATTTAGGGGAAATAATGCCCAATTTTTGTTAGAAAAACCCTAGAATAAAAACCCTAGAATGTAAATCCTACTAAACCCTAAACCCTAAACCCTAGAAAAAAAAACTAGAATTTAATGGGTATTTCTTGAATTTTCTTACTAGGTTAATTAGGGTTTAAATTGGGTTTTTCATTAGATTATTTCTTTCAAATTGCAGGACCCGATAGTGAGACCCGACCATTTCACGAGATATTTTCTTAGGCTTTCAAGGTGAGTGTCTTTATGTGTGCATGATGCATGGAATGTGATAATTTTATTTTGTGATTATTATGCTTAACTTGCAATTATTATGTGAGTACATGTGTTATTTGAGGAAAGATGTGTACTTTATCACATCTATTCCACAATGTGTTATACGCTTTTATTATTTAAAATGTTATTTGTGTGTGAGACTACCGTGACTAACTTCACCGTTATTTCACGGATAGTCAACCCGGCTGCAAGTGGGAGGACATAAGGTGCTGGGTGTTTTAGGGTGTGATGTTCTTTCCTTTTGAGTTGTGAATCCTCTAAGAGGCCAACTCCGGAATGAACTTTCTTGATTGCTTGTTGGCCCTCCAGGGTTGAGATTTTTCTCCCCTGGATGTGGTAGCTTGTACGGAGGTTATAAGGTGATTGGCGGTTAGGGCTTGTGATTGATAAAACTGATATGTTCTTTGATAAAGACCTGAGCTATTATCTCGGTCCAAATATCGTGGCTACATGATCAGTACCTGCTCCTCTACGGTTAAGCTTGCTTCCGTAGTTGAGCCCTGTATCCGCCATTGACTACATGTTAATTAAATTGTTCATATATTGTTTATTTAATTTATTGATTATTTTAATGACCCGAAATATGAGTTCTTGGTATGATTGCATGAATTGGACATTCACTGGGCTATTATAGCTCATTCCATTTTATTTGTCTTCCTTTACTCAGGTTACCTGAATAATTAAAGCTGGACCACTGGGTTTTGATTATGATAGGTGTTTTAGTTATTGTAATAGTCGAACTGTGTTAGGCTACTGTGAAAATTATGTAAATTATGGCATGTAACCTTTTGATGTGACCCGTATCTCTAAGTTAAATAGTAAAAGTTATTTTACTTGGTTCCATTTTATTTTATGTTATTTATTTTAAGTTAAGTACGCTCGGATTTTCACGTGAGTGCATGCACCGAGACCTGGCGAGAGCTAGGCAGGCAGTCCGCTAAGCCCTTTGGTGCGCCTCTGGGCAAGGTGGGGCTGTCACATATAGAACAAATATACAAAGAACAACTAAAATTTTGACAACTCATGTGGGTCTACTTATTTGTAGATTAAATTAATAATTCATGTGGGCCTATCCTCCTTATTCTCATTCAACCACTGGCTCTTTGTATGGTACAAAGCTGAATTAGCTTTGTGCCATAGCCAAATATTAGCTTTGTGCTATAGCTAAATCCGTTATTTGATATCTGATGCATAAATTAATCGTTTTGTTACAAAGCGTAGATGGTGATATAATTGATTGCGTCCTCATTTCTGATCAACCCGCATTTGATCATCCTTTGTTAAAAAATCATACAAGTCAGGTTATATCCTTTTCATAATATAGATACTTCCTACCAAAGGTATGATTTCACTGATTCCAATATGAGACTGACATCTTGACTTTGCAGATGAGTTCAAATGCTTACCCAAAAGGACTATTTGGTGAGGGAAAGGATAATACAACAAAACCAATCACTCAGCTATGGCATCAGAATGGAAGGTGTCCTGAACGAACTGTTCCTATCAGGAGGACAAAGAAAGAGGATATAATGAGAGCAAGCCCTATCGATAGCTTTGGAAAGAAGAAGCACAAGAGCTTTTCTGACTTGCCTTCAACTGATGCGTCACTTGATGCTGGTCCTGTTCCCAAGGTACCAATAAACACATTTATATGTTAACTGACAACAAAAATAGGAAAGTTGCAGGAGAATAGTATGGTGCCAAATAATAAGGCAAAAATGATGAATTTGCGTAAAAGATAACAAGTTTCTGTAAAATTTTTTACTTTTCTACAAAAATTAATTATTTTTTTGGTAGTTATGATTTATTCAACACTATAGCATTGTCCAAAATTCTATAATAACATGTCTACATCAACAAATATCATTACCAATAGAGACATTGTGACAGCCCCACCTTACTCAGAGGCGCACCAAAGGGCTTAGCGAACTGCCTGCCTAGCTCTCGCTAGGTCTCGATTCACGCACTCACGCAAACGTTCCGAGCGTACTTAACTTAAAATAAATAAACTAAAATAAAATAAAATGGAATAACATAAAATACACTCATATTATTTACTTAAAGGGTACAAGTCACATCAAAAGTTTACATGTCATAATTTACATGAATTTCACAAAGATAGCCTAACACAGTTTGGCTATTACAATAACTAAATATTTATAATAATCAAAACTAGTCAGTCCGGCTTTAATTTTTCGAGCAACCTGAGTAAAGGAAAACAAATAAAATGGAATGAGCTATAATAGCCCAGTGAATGTCCAAGTCATGCAATCATATCAAGAACTCATTATTTTTAGTAATTGAAATAATCGAGCAATTAATTAATAAATCAAGATATGAACAATTTAATTTAACATGTAGTCAAAGGAGGATACAAGGCTCAACTACGGGAGCAAGCTCAACCGCAGAAAAGCAAGTACTGATCATGTAGCCACGATATTTGGACCGAGATAATAACTCAGGTCTTTATCAAAGAACATATCAGTTTTATCAAGCACAAACCCTAACCGCCAATCACCTTATAACCTCCGTACAAGCTACCACATCCAGGGGAGAAAATCTCAACCCTGGAGGGCCAACAAGCAATCAAGAAAGTTCAATCCGGAGTTGGCCTCTTTGAGGATTCACAACTCAAAAGGAAAAGAACATCACACCCTAAAACACCCAGCACCTTATGTCCTCCCACGTGCAGCCGGGTTGACTATCCGTGAAATAACGATGAAGTTAGTCACGGTAGTCTCACACACAATTAACACATTGGTCAATGAAAGCAAGTAACACATTGCGGAATAGATGTGATAAAGTACACATCTTTCCTCAAGTAGCACATGTACTCACATAGTGATTTCAATCTTAGCATAATATTTATCAAATAAAATATCACATTTCATGCATCACGCACACATAAGGACACTCACCTTGAAAGCCTAAGAAAATATCTCGTGAAATGGTCGTGATGTGTTTTCGGACCCTGCAATTTAAAAGAAATAATAACATAAAAACTCAATTAAAATCCTAGTAAATTTAGTAAGAAAAGTCAAGAAGATACCCCACTTACTTCTAGGGTTTTGGTTTTAGGGTTTCTAGGGTTTAGGGTTTTACTTATTCTAAGAAACTTAATCTATCACTAGATCATTTCTAAAAATTCCTGCACCTAAATTTCCCTCAATTGAACACATTCTAAGCTTAAAATTTCACTTATCCATTTTTCTTCTTTTAATTCTACCGAAATTTCGGCAGCATTTCCCCTTAAAATCGGACTAGCCAAAATTTTTTCCCTGCATGAAAAATCAACCACCCAATCCATTTCAACATGTTCTACAACTTCTATGTTCAATTTAAACTCAAATTCAATCAAGATTCCACTCAAATTAAAAATTCCTACTCCAAGAATAATCACCCAAATCTGCACAGGGTTGATTTTCAGCCAACTTCGTGCCATTGTTGGGGTCACTCCACCAAGAACCAGGGAATTGTGATTACATGGTTTGAAAGTACGTTTATAGGGCTACAACTTTCGTGAAGATCATCACTTAAAATTCCAACTAGAACAGGTTCAAAATCAGCCCCCAAGTTGGCTCTTCATCAAAACTGTTTACGCAGAACCGAATTTCAGCCAACTTTGCAAGCTTTCTGCGGTTAATACACAATGAACCACCGTGCAAGCTTTATACTGTTTGAAAGCCCTATGAATCTAGTTTATAAAACAACAAGAATCACTCGAATCCAAGTTATCTACATCAAGTTATGAAAGTTTTACTAAAGCTGGTCCAGCATGACTGTTTTAAGTGTTCTTGAGTTCCAACTTAAATCTTCAAGTACTACTAACAAATACTTAGTATAAAACTTGAACAAAAACTAAATAAAACTTAAAATTAATAGCAAAAGTTCATAGTACATACCTTAAACAAGCTTAGAACCTTGCTTAGAAAGAAAGAAACTCACTTCCTATGGTGGGTTTACCCAAAATTAAGAGAGAAAAGTCCAAGAAGTTGAGAGCAAAAATGAGAGAAGAAGAAGAAAGAAGATGGCCGGCCAAGAGGAAAAGAAAGAGAAAGAAATAGTCTAGGAAAATTGGAAAAGAAATGAAGAAAAGGTGGAGAAAATGATTAGCCAATAAAATCATAACAAGAGTAAAGTAAAAGAGGTAATCTTTTAATGCAAGAGAGCTAACTTGGGTTAATTTGATTGGTGGAGCTCATTAACCTCTTATCACTTAACACTAGCAATATTAAGACACAAAATTTTAAAACAAAAAGAGAGTGAAATAGAGGGAGAGACAACCGGCCATAAGGGAAGGAAAAGAAGAGAGAATTTCGGCCAAAAGAAAAAGAAAAGAAAGAGAAAAATTTCAGCCAAGGGAAAAGAAAATAAAGCAAGAAAATAAGTGAAATTTTTGAGTAAAAATTGAGCAAAAATTCAAGTAGTCAAAAGACTAGAAAATAGTAAAATGAACTAATCAAAATTTAAACACTAATATAAATTAAATGGTCAAGTAAAATTATTCTAACTTTAGTACTTAAGTGTTCTTGCTTAAAAATGAAAATCTTAACTAATTAACCTAATTAACTCAAGAAATCTTCTAACTAATAAATCAAGGATTAACACTTAACCCTAAATAAGAAAAAAAATGTCTCTTATATGTGCATTTTCTAGGGTGTTACAGACATATTTAAATTCCCTTAATTTTAGAGATTTTAGTAGAGATTTGACAAATATTTAAATTCGAGCTTTTAAACTTTACTAGAAATGGGGCACGTGCTTCACACGTTTAATAATCAGTTTAATAAATAATATAATAAATTTGTCTAATAAACGATATAATAAAAGGACAAAAAAGGATAGTAATTTTAATTTTTCTATTTTTCAAAACCATGTCTAAAAATTATGTAAGATTCCAATTAATTATATCCTTAAAAAACAAATAGAAAACAACCACTATTATTAAAAACCTTCATTTCAAGTACCAAAATACTACTAATTTACTTTAATAGTTTCACATTTATCTTTACTTAACTTCACATATTATTTTCTTTTTCTTAAAGAATTTGAATAGAGCATAAGGATATCTCCAATAGGAAAAGAAAGTTTTTGGCATAATGATGGTTTCAAAAAAATATCCTTCCAAAATAAATTATGAAATCTTTTAAAATTTGTCATCATATAAAAGGTAACTTGCTATTGTATAAAAAAATGTAATTACACTTTGAAATTCTTAAGCTTTTAATAAGTTGATTAATGATTTTACATATCTCTATTATATCTATGAAGTATCAAATGAGACTTTTATATAATTGTACTACAATTAATATTTCCAAATGACTTATTTTAAGTAATTGGAATATTTGGCTTTTCTATAGACACTGACTTAATTGATCACTCTAGTAAAATCAATTAGAGTTATTTGTCAAACTCACAAATTTATGTAATAAGTACATATAAATTTTGAGTGTCAATTAAAATATCACATATTATGAGAATAATGAGTTTTGAAATTCGTTAATAACCTCATGAGACTTTGCAAAATCTTATATTTTATTTTTCGTGTAACAATTAATGCATTTGCATGTGTTGAACTTCTCATCCTCCACTTTCTGTCAGTTTGGTTTTCCTTTTTTTTTTCTCTCTCCTTACTCTAAGAGTCCAAGAAGTAAGATTTGCTTTGATTTTTTGTTATATGAAATTTTAAATATACAAAAAAATTTTGTTTATAATGCATAAACGCATATTTATGACGCTCTTATAGTTTAGATACTTTTTTAATTAACTTTATTTCTTGAATAAGTAATGCTTGAGAGTTCTTAACCAACACCCTAATGTTTTCTTTAGCTATGCTTATATACTTTTCTTTGGTCAAACCCTTTTGTCCTCAATTATTTACTTTGTATATTATCAAAATATAAGTATCTTAATACTAATAAAGTTTAAACATTATTTAACTTTCACATCAAAATGTAATAAATATTTGTCCAACTATCTCTATTGAACTGTTAAAAACATTGATTCAAAGTCAAAATGCCACATTCAAAATCTTAGGTTGTATTAAAGAAAAACAACATATATTTTTACAAAAAAAAAATTATAATGATTAAAGATATTGGGCAATCTTGTCATATATGATGGCCCTTTTGTGATAATGAGGTTTTGCAATTTTAAAATATCAATTCTTGATGACTCTTTATATTGGGAGTGGATTCTTAGAATTTAATTCCATGTTTCTTGAAAACTTGACTTAGTTAATTTTTCATAATATTTTTAGGTTTTAAATTAATTTCCTAGGACACTTTGTGTTTAGGATTTTTGTGATTTTTTTATGTTAATGCAGTAATGTGATTACAAAATATAAAAATAAGGAAAATTTCTCAAGTAATAAATTGCAATCAAATAATTCACCTAAATTCTAAATTCAACCATTCTGGGCACGTCTTCTAGATTTAGTTTGGGTATTGTTTAGGTTTCTTCTATTAACATTAATTGAAAAAACTTTGTTGGCTTTTGGTCCATAGTATATCTCAACACATTCAAGGTAATAGTTGAATAGGGCACGTGCCCCATCTCATTGTTAAACTAACAAATTCAAGGTATAATAGTCCAGTGTTTAATGAATTCACCTGTATAATAATGTAAATTTTATTAAAATTATTTTTAGTTCAAATTAGGATTAAAAGATGACATTGGCATTTTATATTTCTCTGAAAAGGCATTGTTTTTAATAAATTCATGTTGATCGATTTTACTTTTATCTTTATGATTTTAAATTTAATCTATATGCTTACTACAACATCTTTTAAATTTAAATTTTAATGAGATCCAAATGTTTGGAATATTGATTAACTAATTTTATATTATGATTGTCAAGTTAGTGTAGGTGAATTAAACATAATGTTTTTTCATTTTTCCAACACTATGCTACATACTTTGTGGCATTTTAAGTAAGGTAACATTACATATATTCTTAATAATATGTGAGTTGGTTGTTTCAAGGTGATAATTTAATTGATTTATTATGTAATATCTGAGAATAATTTTTGAATAAAAATAAAATTAAGATATTTTTTTTATTTTAATATGAAAGATAAATTAAAGAAATGGTCCCTCTTAATAAAAAAAATTATCCATTAAATTGAAAGAAAAAGCTAGAGAGGAAAGTTTTAAATGTTCCCTTCTTGTGTTTGTTTATTAATTTCGATTTCACAAGGGTGTGGTTGCTTCTATCTAATTTTATACTCTCAGCATGTAAATTGTTCTTTTTTATTTGTGCATGAAAAGCAAACTTTTTTGTGAATTTAAACCCAAAAAATGTTAAGTCTAGTCATCTATATGTAAATAATTATTGAGATAAATATAAAAATAATTTCACAAAAAACAAAAAGAATAAAAGTTTCCATATTCTAACCCACTATATATCTAGTTGGCTCCTACTCATATAACTTATAAAATTTTAAATCAGTCATGGTATAATTATTACTCTATGCAAATATAATATTTTTTTTAGACAATGCAAAGTCTTATTAACAATTTAATGATATTTAAACTGATGAAAAGTTAGTGATTTTTCAGTTTTGCTTTAGATTCCTTTCCAATTTTATTCATGAGGGGGACTTTTATTCATTTTCTATATATTTTGTGCATTTTTTATTTTTATTAATTTAAATTTAAATTAAATTCATTATAAAAGACTTGAAAAATGTTGAATGAATGTTGAGTTTCATTAGAAGAACCTTATTAATCTAACTTTCGTAAACATCCATCTTAATTTGTCTTTCACCGTAAAAGCAAAACAAAAACTTGGTATCATAGGTGGTTTGTTTGGGTAACACTACTTTGGAAAAAAAAATTGAAATCTAACAAAATTTCTAACCTCCATTGAGACACCTTTGAACAAGAGACTTAAGGTATTCCAAGCACTTCAAATTTCCAGTAGCCATATATGCACTTTCTGTGGTAGGTAGTAACGGAACAATGAGCCGTCTCTTAACTCAAAAAAAAAAAAAAAGAGCCATCTCTGAATCAAATATGCTGAAGGCATGCTCTCTATATGATATCAATGAAGTATCGTATTGCTATGAATCGTCTTCAAGATTCTTAATGATTTCTCTTTCGGTGTTGTGGTTATTTATTTTTGCTAAATGACTTGTTTGGTTTTAATTTTTTTTTGTAGATTATGAAATTTAAATTTATATATAAAGTAATTAAAAATATTTTTAAAAGAGGAAAATACAAATTTTATACTAACCAATAAATATATACTTTTGTAAAATTTAATTTAAATTTGTACTTATAAAAGGTTAGAAAGACTTTTTACAAGAAGTTGAGTTTGATTAGGATTTAATTAATCTACTTTTTGGAGTTCCATTAATATCCTTTTTTTTAATGTGACTACAACTTAAAAGGTAAGGGTATTTTAGAAAATACATTAAATGTTAAATGTTAAATCACTTAAAGTCATTCATGCTTTTATATAGATATAGATATAGATATAGATATAGATAGATAGATATAGATATTGGGATTTCAAGATGTTTAAAAACCTGGGAGTGGGCGCCCGCCTGACTGCACCTCTCTCTCGAGGTCCGTGTCTTGCAAACGTTTAGAGTTTATAGTAACCTATTTTTTTTTATAATCTTTTATCTGATTTAGTCTTTCTTAATTTGTGTTCTTTTACAATTTTTTAGCATGCATATGTAATTGTGGAAAGCAACGCGTATTACGGAGCAAAAGCAACTATCAACGTATGGAAGCCCCAGATTCAGGATTCTAGAGAGTATAGCTTATCCCAGTTTTGGATTCTGGGAGGTCCCTCTTCAAGTCTCAATACCATTGAAGCTGGCTGGATTGTAAGTTTTCACTGTAATCACCAATAAAAAGAAGCAGCCAATCACGTTATTGAAGTTGCATGCAATTTGTATCGTATTCATTTTGCTTGCTATCTGCATTTGGAAAACAAACAGGTATACCCACAATTACTTGGAGATTACAATCCAAGATTCTTTGTTTATTGGACTGTAAGTGGCAAAAGTATTAGTGTACATCATTATTCATTTATTCTCAGATCATCAGTTTTTCATCTAGACGAATCTCTTTCTTCCTTTTTCTTAAGGCCCTATACAGTTTATCTATAGATTGCTAGAATCTTAATTGGTAGGTTGGTTTGTCATGCAATTTGCTAATAATGCTGAGCGATAATTATCATTCCACCGGGTGCTACAACTGGCTCTGCTCAGGCTTTGTTCAGACTAACAATAACATGGCATTGGGGTGGTAGCATCAACCCTTTCTCTACCTACCATGATGCTCAGCTTGAAAAAATCCAATTACTATATATATATATATACTTCTCTTCTATCCCTATCACTGCTTCAGTCGTCCCTTGCACTTCCTTCACCTCGCTTTCACAAAATTAATATCTGTGAGGCATTTTGTAATACCAAGTAGTCTTCGGGGGTATTTCTGGTGAATTTTGGCAGGATTTGGAGAAGTGGTAAATTGAAAATTTATGAGGGACTAAAGTGCAATTGGGAGAATTCTTTATTTTGCCTAAAAGGCTTAGGGCATTTCTCTTTTCTTCATTTTTCTCTCATCTCTTTCATTTCTTCT
>JAMWEH010002540.1:0-17369 GCA_024721245.1 Mitragyna speciosa | reverse complement strand
AAAAATATGTTTGGAGAACATACATGTGATGATGTTCGATGCATGTGGACATCATCACGATCTTACCTACGCTTGTTATCAACAGTTTGTTTTTACCTGGTTTTAATTTTTGAGTTAAAAATATTTATTTCGTGATTTTTGCAATTAATCTTTCGCATTGTTTTAAGATTTTTTTTAAAATTAAAATTAAGAACAACTCATTTTTAAGTTTTCAGAATTAATTTTTACAAAAATCAAAGTTTGTTTATAATAGGCCTGGAGTTGATAAGTTGTGTGAGGCCATATGCCACCAGATGTGGCCTAAATCTGACCACACATTTAGAATCTAAAAAAAGAAAAATATCAAAATTTGTGTTTGATGACCCAAATCAGCCAAATAAGGCCAATCTGGACGGAAAATTTGTTGGTGCATTTCTTCTACAGCAGCTGAATGGCAAGTCCTCTGCATTTTCAGGGAATTTAAAGAAGGAATTGTCTAGTAGTTACTGCAAACTAGAAGGAACTGCGATATGATAAAGAAGAATTGTCGACTTAATAAGCATGCTAGACGGAATTTTGATAAGCTCCCCCCGGCCTCCAACCACCCACACCCCCTTTCTTCTGGGTTGCAGCAATTTGTCTACAATTCATTCTTTACATTTCTTGAAAGTAAAATTTCTCCTTTTTTTTTTTTTTAAGCTGGAACAATTTCTTCTACTTTTAAGATTTGGAGAAAATTATCCTATATTTAAGATATCCTATGCAAAATTACTTTGCTTCTTCCTTTATTTATTTTTTTAAAAAGGAACTTACCTTTATTTATAAATGCATTTAAATTTATGCTTACATTTTTTTTCTTCTTTTATGTAGGCAATGGTAAATGAAAATGTACAAAGTTATCCATTTTCTTTTTTTCTTCCCTCTCCAGTTCTTCATTAACAAATAGTCAAGGGGGGCATACTGGGAAACACTCAATTTCATAGATATCTGGCAAAGTTACCTTTAATTTAAAAAACTTCGTTAAAATCTTAACCTTTTTTTTTCAAGTATGTACATGAAAATTTTGAATTCACAGGGTTTAGCATGTCGCAATTGGATTGCATCTTTTAGAAATGTAGCTTATTTTGAATAGGATAAACACCAATTACAATCCAATTTTGATTATGAAATAGAAAAACAAATGCGGCTTGGGAATACAAATTTCGAATTTTAGTCAACCGCTTAGACGCCAGTTCTCATCAAAGTTTGTTAGGTACGGGAAGCAAATAATGCAAAATTTCATATGTTCACATATTACATAATATTTTTCTTAAATGTATTAATAAAATCTGAACTAAAAAATATGAATTTGGTAGAATTGCGTATATAAATTTGTAGGCGAATGGTACAAAATCATCGAACACAAAGTATAGGTTGATTGCAGTGATTTCGTGAATTATGCAATCAAATTGGCTATACTGAAATCAACGGAGGAACATTGGACATCCATTTTGATTTTGTCTGACTGTCAAGAGCTCATTCGGAGAATGAATGGAAGATGCGAAAATTTGTCAAATCTGACGTACATGTGAGAATGTACGTCAATCGCATTTCATTTTATGTTGGAATGGCCTAGTTACGCGTAATTGATAAGATATAGTTACGCGTGGACGCTAGTTTAGCTTTTCTTTTCAGGGGTCACAATCCTACCTAACTAGATCGCAGGCCTGTTGTCAACGATTTTTTTTTTATTTGATTTTAGTTTTTGAATTTGAAATATTTATTTTTGTAACGTTCTCAAGTATTTTTTTTGTCTTGTTTGTCAATTCTTAAAATTAAAATCAAGAGGAATGAATTTTTAATTTTTTAAAAATTAATTTGTATAAAAATCAGAATATGTCCAGAAGTTGATGAGTTGCTTGTGGCCATTTGCCACCAGATATGGCCTAAATCTGACCCCACATTTGAAATCTAAAATAAAGAAAATATCAAAATTTGTACTTGATGACCCAAATCTACCCGAATAAGGCCAATCCGGACTTAGAATTGGTTGGTGCAATTCTTACAATTGCTGAGCCTCAATTCCGAAGTTAATTATGCTTGCTGTCCTTTTGACTCGTTAATCGAGAGAGAGAGAGACTGAATGGCAAGCCAAGTCCTCTCCATTTTCATGGAAATTAAAGAAGGAATTGTTTGCCAATACTGCATACTAGAACGAATTATGATAAGCAAGTAAAACTTCTCCTTTTTTTTTTTTTAAATTTTCCCCTCACAATTTCTCCCACTTTTAAGATTTTGAAAATATTGTCCTATATTTAAGATATCCTATCCAATTACTTTGCTTTTTCCTTTTTTTCTTTTTAGAAAGGAACTAAACTTTATTTATAAATGCATTTAAATTTATGCTTGCATTTCTTTACCTTGTTCTATATCGCCAATTGTAAATAAAATATACAAAGTTATCCATTTTCTTGTTTTCTTCCCTCCTCCAGCTCTTCAATAAGTTAAGGGACAATATTAGCAATTCATCACTAAATAATCAAGGTTGGCATACCGGCGAACACTCCATTTCATAGATATTTGGCCAGGTTACCTTTAACTTTAAAAATTTTGTTAAAATCTTAATTTTTTTTTTAAAGTATGTACCTGAAAATTTTGATTTTCCTGGGTTTAATATGTCGCAATTGAAATGTATGTTGTAGAAATGCAGCTTATTTTGAATTGGATAAATTCAATTAGAATCCGATTTTGATTATGAAAGAGAACCAAACGCAGCTTGAGAAACAATATAAAATTCGAATTCTAGTCCACCGCTTGGATACCTGTTTTCATAATAACTCGTTTAGGACAGTAGGCAAATAATGCAGAATTTCATATGTTCGCATATTACATAATTTTTTTTTTCTTAAAGGTATTATTAAAATCTCGGCTAAAAATATGAAATTGGTATCAAATTGCATATATAAATTTGTTGGCGAATAGTACAAATACATACAAAAATCATCGAACACAAAATATAGGCTAATTGCTGTAATTTTATGTATTATACTACACTAATATCAGTTTTAGCTTTTATTCTTGTATATGGATATTAAATAAATTAAATCTTTATAACATATTGGCCTTGTACGTATGCAAAAGTTAGGATACAAGAAGCCTTGTCATTGCACGTAACTTAGATAATGCATCTTTATTATAATTCAGGGAATTGATTTTGACATTCCCTATTTAATCACGTGAAAAAGACACAGCACCTTTTCTTCATATTTTAAAAATTACACTTAGCATCATTAATTGCGTAAAAGGACGATTGTGCCCTTACATCAATGTTTTTCCCTTTTTAAAAAAGACAGCATTATCAATTTATATAAAAATGAATAAAATGTCTAGATTCTTTTTTTTCCCTATCACAGACATACATCACCTTCCCTCCAACCTAACCCATTCCCCTCACTGCAACTAACAATCATACTAGCCATTCTCCCCAACTTCTCTTAATTCCGCCGGCCACCCAACATCATCACACTACTTCTTCCATTCACTGCACCGTACCGTCATCCTTTTCTCCCTAAAGTCACAGAATTGGAAAGTAAATATAATTCCCAATCTCTGAAAATGTCTTCTTTATTCCTCTATCTCACAGTGTCTCCTCTCAATCACTCTCTTGATTTGTCAATTTAAAAAATATGTGAACAAAAATTTCGGTTCTCTCTCCAAAGAGCATTGCTAGTCTAAATCAAGTTGGATTTTTCTTTTTTTCTTTATTTTTTTTATTGCCGATGATTTGGCATTTTTTTATGCTGAGGGGGGTAACTGGGAATTGGTTAGGAAGTTTTGTGAACTAATAGAGTATTAGTAGGATTCAGTACCTAAGGTCTCATGGATAGTATAAAAGCTTGCCCATCTATTTTTGCAGTCTTGTTATTGATGAGACCAAGATGGAAGCTTGAGCATGGACAATCATTGTGGGATTTTTTTTTTTCTTTTCTATTTTTAGAGTGGTGGTTGTAGCTTGCTACTGAGATAGATTTGGGTTACCTTTTACTTTTTATTTTATATATATATATTTTTATGTTGGTTAATGAGATAGACTTGGTTTTTATTTTATATTTTTTTCCACAGATAAATGGCTTGGGTTGGCTAATGAGACAGATTTTGGTTTATCTTTTATTTTTATTTTTATTTTTATTTATACTTTTTCCATACAGAGTTAGTTTGGGATTGAACGGCTTGGGTGACTTCAACGACGGTTTTAACATAATTGGTAGAAGGGAATTTTTTTTTTTTTCTGGCATAGGCATAAAGTTAGTTTGAAGGATAATTTTTTTTATAAAACCAAGGATAAAATAGGATATTCATGAAAATTTTCTGCTGATGTTGACGTTTTGTTACCTAAACATTAAAAATTGGGGAGTTAGGTGTAATTTTTGAAACCTAAAGGAAGCCATTTGCTATTATCATAAACCTCAAGGAGGTTTGTGTAATTATCCCTTTATCTCTTTTCACATGATTAAAATAATCTAGGCAAGGGATTGCTAATTTAATCCGTTTGAGAGAAATAACCCTAGGAAGGGATTGAGAATTTTGGGGGTTTAAGAACATGGGATCTAGTGGTAAGATTGCCCAGGCCTACGTTGTTATGTACAAGAGGACTTGAGGAGGAAGCTGGGCATAAATTTTCTGAAGTAGAGAAACAGACTAATATCCTTTCTTTTTTAAGTTTCTCCTGTTTATAGGATGCCAATCCATCTTTATGATGTGGTCATGCATCGCTACTTTTATTTAGACTTATTGGTAGGTCTTGCACTTAAGCGCGAGTGTGCTCAGGAGGATTTCTATATTGCTCAGAAAGTTGTAAGCGTTTTGTGGTAATTCTAGGGAATTAAGAGTGGCAGGTGTTTGCATGTGGGTTTGACAGGTAAGATGTGAGTTGCGTTAGTGCAGGATTGTTTTTTGCTGCATGGATGCCAAGTAAAAAATGCATGCATGCCATTTGTCATATGTCTATGCAGGTGGTTTATGCATGGAATTATATAAATGGGTAATTGGTGAGTTGGTGTGCAGTGTGTATGCTGCAAATGGGTATGGATTTTTTAGTGGTTTTCTTTTAGGCGAGGGTGGTGTTAGTTTAATAGTTGGTATAGCTTGTTGGTTTTTGGTGTATGTACGTTAGATTGATGCAGAACATGTTTGTCAATTAAATGAGTTTAGTCGTGGATGGATTATTCATGTAGTTAAATAAAAAAAAAGGTTAATTCGTTAGAGTACTATTGGTTATAAGTATCAGCGGTTTGTATTTTCTGATGTATTGGTGAGTGTTTAATTGTTTTTTGTTTGCTCATTTTTAGTTTTTTTTTATGGTGATTTGATTGGTATTTTTTTGCAGGGTGATAGGATTGAAGGGATTGTGTTTTTGCATGATGTTGATGCGTGAATGGTCAATTGCAGTTATATTATACTTATTATATTGGAAATACAGTTGTTTGTCGAGTTGTTAATAGAGGAGCATTAATCGGGAGTGTTATGTTTGAGCTGATTATTACATGGAATACTTTATTCAATTAGCTAGATTGGAGTTTCAATTACCGATAGATGCTCTTTATGGTTTTATTTCGTCTTGAGTTATTCATTGGTTCTCGTGATGTTAATATAAGTAATGCTATCAATATTATGTTTTATTTTGATTATTTGAAAATTTGTATTTTTTAAACTTAATTTTGAAGGTTTGATATTTTTTTTAAATAGGTATTATTGGTATTGTGATTGAGGTGTTGTCGATGTAGATTTTTGTATGTATGCGTTCACATGAGTTCATTTTGATTAATGAGGAGTATGTTTTTAATAATTTGTGTTTGTTTATTCGTTAATGGAGAGAGAGAGAGAGAGAGAGAGAGAGAGAGAGAGAGAGAGAGAGAGAGAGAGAGAGAGAGAGAGAGAGAGAGAGAGAGAGAGAGAGAGATGGTAAAAAACAAACTGAATGGCAAGCCGAGTCCTCTCCATTTTCATGGAAATTAAAAGAAGGAATTGCTTCCCAATACTGCATACTAGAAGGAATTATGATAAGCAAGTAAAATTTCTCTTTTTTTTTTTTTAATTTTCCCCTCTCAATTTCTCCCACTTTTAAGATTTTGAAAATATTGTCCTATATGTAAGATATCGTATCCAATTACTTTGCTTTTTCCTTTTTTTTTTCTTTTTAGAAAGGAACTTAATTTTATTTATAAATGCATGTAAATTCAGGCTTACATTTTTTTCCTTGTTCCATATCGCCAATTGTAAATAAAATATACAAAGTTATCCATTTTCTTTTTTTCTTCCCTCCTCCAGTCCTTCAATAAGTTAAGGGACAATATTAGCAATTCATCACTAAATAATCAAGGTTGGCATACCGGCGAACACTCCATTTCATTGATATTTGGCAAGGTTACCTTTAACTTTAAAAATTTTGTTAAGATCTTAATTTTTTTTAAGGTGTGCACCTGAAAATTTTGATTTTCTAGGGTTTAATATGTCGCAATTGAAATTTATGTTGTAGAAATGCAACTTATTTTGAATTGGATAAATTCAATTAGAATCCAATTTTGATTATGAAAGAGAACCAAACGCAACTTGAGAAACAATATAAATTTCGAATTCTAGTCAACCGCTTGGACACCTGTTTTCATAATAACTTGTTTGGGACAGGAGGCAAATAATGCAGAATTTCATATGTTCGCATATTACATAATCTTTTTCTTAAAGGTATTATTTTAATCTCAACTAAAAGTATGAATTTGGCAGAATTGCATATATAAATTTGTTGGCGAATAGTACAAATGCATGCAAAATCATCGAACACAAAATATAGGCTAATTGCTGTGATTTTATGTATTATACTACATTAATTTCAGTTTTAGCTTTAATTCTTGTCTATCGATATGAAATAAATTAGATCTTTATGACATATTGGCTCTGTACGTATGCAGAAGTAATGATGTAATAAGCTTCATCATTGCACGTTAACTTAGATAAAGCATCTTCATTATAATTCAGGGAATTGACATTGACATTCCTTCGGCTTATTTAATCATGTGAAAAAGACCGAGCACCTTTTCTTCGTTGAAATTACAACCACTCCATTTTCTGACACATCTATATCATAATGTCGCATAGGTATAATTTATCTTTGGGATAGTTACACAAATCTCCTTGAGGTTTATGATAATAGCATATGGCTCCCCTCATGTTTTTAAAATTACACTTAACACCCCTAATTGCGTAAAAGGACTATTATATCCTTACATCAATGTTTTTCTTTTTTCAAAGACCACATTATCAATTTATAAAAAAATGAATAAAATGTCCAGATTCTCTTTTTTCCCCTATCACAGGTATACATCATCCATTCCTATCTCCTTACTCCTTCCCTCCAACCCAAACGACTCCCCTCACTGCAACCAACAATCATGCTAGCCATTCTCCACAACTTCTCTTTAATTCCACCAGCCACCCATCATCATCACACCACTTCTTCCATTCACTGCACCCCACCGTCATCCTTTTCTCCCTAAAGTCACAGCATTGGAAAGTAAACATACCTCCCAATCTCTGAAAAAACCTCCCTTATTCCTCTATTTCACAATGTCTCCTCTCAATCATTCTCTTGATTTGTCAATCTAAAAAATTTGCAAACAAAAATTTCGCTTCTCCCTCCAAAGAGCATTGCTACTCTAAATCAAGTTGGATTTTTCTTTTTTTTTTTTTTTATTGCCAATGATTTGGCATTTTTTTAAGCTGGGGGGGGGGGGGGGGGGGTAATTGGGAATTGGTTAGGAAGTTTTATGAACTAATAGAGTATTAGTAGGAATCAGTACCTAAAGTCTCATGGATAATATAAAAGCTTGCCCATCTATTTTTGTGGTGTTGTTGACTGATGAGATCAAGATGGAAGCTTGAGCATGGACAATCATAGTGGGATTTTTTTTCTTTTCCATTTTTTCAGTGGTGGTTATAGCTAGCTACTGCGATTGATTTGGGTTTATCTTTTATTTTTTGTTTTTATTTTTATTTTTTTTTCTTATGTTGGTTAATGAGATAGACTTGGTTTTTATTTTATAATTTTTCCACAGAAATATGACTTGGGTTGGCTAATGAGATAGATTTGTTTTTATCTTTTATTCATATTTTTATTTATACTTTTTCCATAGAGATAGAGTTTGTTTGGGATTGAACGTCTTGGGTGGCTTTAACGGCCGTTTTTAAGGTAATTGGTAGGTGGGAACTTTTTTTTTTTTTTTTTTTTTGCATAGGGATAAAGTTAGTTTGAAGGATATATATATATATATATATATATATATATATATATATATTATAAAACCAAGGGTAAAATAGGATATTCACGAAAATTTTCTGCTGATGTTGACTTTTTATTACCTAAACATTAAAAATAGGGGAGTTAGGTGTAATATTTGAAACTTGAGAGGAGCCATATACTATTATCATAAACCTCAAGGGAGGCTTGTGTAATTATCCCTTTATCATGTTTCACATGATTAAAATGATCTAGGCAAGGGACTGCTAAATGCAAAATTTCTAATCAGATTAAATTATAATTAAACAAATTTGGTTTCAGTTTGCACTTTGTAGGTCTTATTATGCCCATATAATTTCCATCGGGGAAAGACTTATTATTCCGGCACAATAGGATAGGTAGATGATTGAAATATCTCCACAAAGTTCTTTAGTTTTTAGACTGACTAGTCCATACAAAAAGTATACCAAATAAATTAGTATACTACAGCACGATCTCATCATTTTCTGTAGCTGGATATATTTCAGTGTAGAATATGAATGGTAGATGCGAAAGAGAGCCTCTGAGAAGACTCTTCCATATTTAAGTGAGCGACAAATTCAAGATTTCACATTTGACTTTGTGACAAGAAAGTAATGTGTTAATTTAATACTTTTTTCATCCAATTAAGGACGCTTCTTCAACTTTATTCAGTTGTTTATAAATATCCTTAAAAGTGACAGAATTTGGCATAAACTTCAGACGTTTTATTAAAAATATAATTGTGTAAAACTGACTGCTTCGTAATGTCTTCATGCCAAGAACTCTTTATCAACTACGAAGGATGTATTAACCGCATCAGAGCAAAGCCAAGCAAAGCAGGATACTAAATGGATCAAAGTTTTATTGCAAAATTTTGCTTTTTTCAACAGAAAGAATCAGTTAATGTTGATCGAAATGCAATAACATAAGAGCAAAAGGGTACAAAAAAGAAGCCAATAAACCCAACTTTCAGGACTTTGGACGTCTATAAAGCTCGACCACCAGCAGCAGGTTTGTTAAAGACCCTGCAATTTTTCCTTATTTCTCCTGCATTTCCTACAAGAACTCCCACGTTTCCCATCTTGATCATTGCATTTGCAAAACTCTGTCCAAAGAGATTATCATTGGCTGCCAATCTTGAGACTAGGGGTGCACTTGAGCTGTCCAAAGCAAGCTGTTGATCAATTTGCAAGATCCCTTTTTTAGACCTTATTTGATTGTAGAACTCTTTGTCAACTACGAAGGATGTATTTTGATCCAAAAATACTGTTGGATCGCTACTCAATGGCCTTGATTGTGTACCACATGTCTTCAGGAGTTTAGCAGCCAATGCAGGATCCATTGTAGGATCAGGCTTCCCAGTTCCCCGGAAATTAGACAGCCGATCTTGGAAGAAACCACAATGCGCAACTCCAACTGTATGTGCACCCAAAAGCACGACCATGTCATTTAGAGTAAGCCCTTTGGATGCAAAGATCCGTGCTGCTGCGGATACGGCAGAAGTCGGTCCTGGCAAATTTACCTCTGAGGAGTCTGAAACTAGCCCATCTCTCCTCCCTGTTGACACATTATATGCAGGGCCACCGGCTAGAGCTACAGCATCACGGGTAGCTAATGTTATGATATCAGCACATGAGACTGTTGAAGGGCAAACGGCCTCTAAATTTGTCTTGGCCTCATCAATAAGCTCAAACCCTCTTACTGTGAGGTTTGGTCCGGCATCTTTCTCTGAGGACTTGGACGTAGTGGAGTCTATCAGAATTGATGCATCACAACCCTGAAACCATTGCCAAAAGTATATGTCAACTTCTGTGAAAAGAGTTAAATATGTGTGTGTAGACCTCTCAGTCTTCTTCCACGTTATATTAGATATTAAACTATATATCATAGATATTTTGAATTTTGCATGTTACAGTAGAAATCATGGTATAAATACGTCAGGCAAAATGATGTGGTGACTGTAAGTTATGAATGAATGATAAATTTTATCAAGTGAGTAATAAGTTGTGTCCAGTAAACACTAAATTTTACTATGAAAATTGTGATAAAGATGTGGTAAAGTACGTCATTACAATAGTGCATGTATGTCAAATTAATTACTGGCATAATTGATTAAAATTTAAGGAAGATGAGGAGATTGTTTACTCACTCTGACAAAGCAGTCGTGAAAATGCATGCGAAGTAAAGCTGCTGTTATTGAACGATCACTGCCAAACTTCTTTTGTACAACTTGTTGAACAATTGATTCTGCTTGTGGACATGAAGAGCTGTAAAAACCAACTCGAAGTTGAGCGGAGGTAAGGTGGAGAATACATGCTAGAAGCAAAATTGCTAGCTTCATTTCCATATCTAAGACAATATCTAGTTTTTTAGGTTAAGCTGGTGCTGGAGCTTGTTATGTTATGAAGAAATCAGAATCACACGGGTTATATATAGATGGAAAAAGGAGTGTTGGTGGAGAGAACCGCATGGTCAAAGTTTGTTGAGGAACGTCGTTTTTGACAAATATTTTGGCTGCTTACTACTTTTAAAAGTACACAAAACACTGACGCGTAAGGAACCGAGGATGTGAATAAAAATTTATCTATTTTGGTATCTTTTCATAACCAACTCATGGTCAATGCAACTTGTATGTGATTAAAAAATAGAACAACTTTAGTGGGATGATACCAAATTAATCCAATCATTTTGAAGCCAAGGGTATAGAATACTACTGGCTACGAATCTGGTTTGGTGGCAAATATAAAATAGATGGGTACGAGTCACATTGGTTAATAAAGGAACATTATCTCCAAATAACCTTCCAATTCTTCCTTCTTTTTTTTTTTTTTTGTTTTTTAAGCAAGAACCTTCCAATTCTACTCCCTCGGTGTGGTTAAAAAGAATTTTTTTGTCACAAATTGGAGAGGAAAATGAAGTATGCCACCATATCTTATCTTGGTTTCGCTTATGATAGTATCAGCTTGTGGTTTGAACAACAAAAGGGACAAGATTATTGCATGTCTTGATGCATGAGAATAATTGTCACCTGATAGTTTTATCGAAAGTGAGGATTGATGAGAAATGATGGCGAATAATAGATTGTCCTGCTTGTAAAATTTTTTACATATTGGAGCAATTAAATTCGGATCAGGTTGTATTATATTCACTTTCTTCATTCATTAGACAAACTTTGTATTATATCCAATCTCTTCATTCATTGTACAATCTTGCCCATCGCATTTATAAAAATAAATAAATAATATGTTTCTAATAATTTTAGCTTAAAATTTTATTTTTTGTGGTTTTTTGAATTCACTTGTATTACTCTGTTATAGATGCTAAAAAATAAATATTGAATACTCGGAATGACGTTCCAAGGCAAATAATTGTAATTTTGAAAGCAAAATTTACAAAGTAAGTAATCTGTTAAAGTGCATGAGCATGAAGAAAAGAAAAGCATATAAAAAAACTCAGAACCAGAAAGCTTTCCAATATGATTCACTGGGGACTTTTGTTTAACCAAAATAAGTAAGTATTGAGTTATGTATTCATAGGTTGACCACCTTTTCAAAATATTATCATTCTACTATTAGTTTACTCAACAATTGTCTTGAAAATGTTGGTTTAAGTTGGTGCAAAATCAAAGTGTATACAGCTGATGTGAATAAAAATTATTAGGCATCCTAATCATATCTTACCAACCTTCTATTAACATATTCACATGGGACATGATGCAGACAGCTTCCATGAACAACTAAATATTTTGTTAAATTAACTACAACAATAGCTTTTTCGTAAACGTTGACTCGCATCACATACACAAGTGGTCTCTGAATCGTGCAATAAGGTGACTCATAAACACGGCTCTCCAACTTGAGTTATCTTTTAGGCTAGGCCATGCTATTCAATAAGATTGGAAAAATGGCACCGTAAGGTAAGAACTAGCATAGACTAAGGACCGAATTGAGAGAAAATTGTTATTTTGTGTAATTCCTTAAAAAGGTGGAGTTAAAGACTAATTTATATTAACCATAAGAAAATCTCAAAATAAAAGGGGTTACAAATAAAAAAAGGCCAAATTAGGAAAGAGAAATAAAAGTAAATTATCAGATTCTAAATCATATCATGATTCTGATGGAATAAAATTAAATTAAACAGTCTTCCAATTATTAATTTGCTTTTTTCCCTAAGGCTAAAGATTGTTCACAACAATGAAATAATAAGTTTAACTCGATTGATTAGTATGTAATAAATAGTTTTTGTTCAATTCGAATTTTCTTTCCACAATTTCCCTTCTAAAGAAAAAAAAAAATGAAGTGGCATACCTACTTATTCTATGTAAAATTATAGCTAAACAAGATGATTCCGAATCAGTCAAAAAATCCCTTGTCTGAATTGAAACAAAGGAGTAAAACCTTCAACCGGTGGCCTCGCACGCATCAGCCGATCTGGACCACAAAGGCACTTCTTTGACCAAAAAACAAAGCAATACTAGTAAGCTTCCAAGAGACAAAAAAAATATTGAAAAAGGTTTCTGGTTTCTGTTCAACGTGCAAATCTGTTTCCAGCTCAAAAAAGTAATACTTTCAAAGAAAGACTAAAGAACTGGTAAAAGCTTGCTAGCTGTTTATTTCTATATCGTTTTGATCCTTATTATTATGGCCTACAACTGTTATTTGCTCCGCTTTTGAAGCTGAATCCGTAGTTTCTTTTGCAGCCACGCGATTATGTTCTTTTAAGTGGGCGTCCAAACGAACGTTTAAAAAATAATCTCATCTTCCCCTGTTTGTTGAATGTGCACGACTAAACTATGAAGCTATGATTATATAAATATATATACACACACGTATATGCTTTTTAATAACCAAAGAAGAAAAAAAAAAAAACACACACACACACACACTAACACCAAATGCAAAAGATTATTGGAGGTTAAATTTTAACAATATATAAAGATGGGTTATTTTTTCAAAAAATAAACTATTGAGGACGAGTTTGCAATTCTGTAAGTCCTCTAAATTTAGGTAGGTATAATTTAAGCAAAACCCTAAAATTATTTTTTCTTATGTTTTAAATGTTGAAGAAGATGAGAGAGGTCAGAGGTTCTGTGACAAAGGGTGCTTACAAGCTAAGTGGACACAATTGAACTAGCAATTAAGGATTAAAAAAGAATCGAGACTCCTGTTAAGGATTACAAGTACCCACAATCACATCTAATATTTTTCTTTAAAAAATATATATAATAGTTGAAAACCACACTTTCCAATCTGTTGCATTATTCCCAAATGTAAAAATTATCACCTTGAAATTATAAGTGATATTAATAAATAAATTTTTACTTTATAAAATTTTAGAAAATTCTTTCTATTGGGATTTGAAAACCTTGAATTTGGCATAATGTGTTTGGAAACATGAGATATGCAATTTGTTGATAGATTTGGGATTTTCTAATTCTGAAAATTGAGAAATTTGTATTAACTATTAAAGTTGTTAAAGTTTTTTTAATATTGGCCATTTATAACTGGTTTTGACTTTGTATATGTGATTATGAATTGAAATCTTTCGGCAGTGAATTAGTTTTGTTGTCATTGATAACATGCCACGAAGGAATATCGTTATTAGTGAATTGGAACAATTTGTTTAGACTTTCAGCTATATTTATATTGTAAATATTAATACTAATGACTAATTATTATAAAATAATTTTCCTTCCTGTGACAATCCACTAAATAGGGCTGTGGACTGATGTTACTAATCAGCTTAGAAATAAATACGAAAAGAACTATAGCGGAAGAGATAGGAATAGGACTTGAGAAGAGAGCAAGAATAGAGAGAGAAATTGAAGAAGAAATTGGATTAATGATAGAACAATAAAATTCACAACGTTCCTACCTCTACTACAATTCAGCTATATAGCCATTCTTGACTTACATCCAATGCTAATTGTATAACAAACTAACTTCAATCTCATACCTAACTACTGAGTCAGCAATCTAGCTTGCAACTAACTTTCAATTTAATAATTGCCTATGCTTCAGCTCCTCCCCTTTTGCAGCAATTGATTTTGATCCTTCTTCCTACTTAACTGAGAATTGAGGATCATTATAATTGCCCTCCCCTTGAGTGCATCTTAGTCCCTAGGATGGGGAAAACATTCGGCTAATTGGGACTGTAAAATAGTTAGGTCTTCCTAAGTAGCATCTTCATCTGTCAATTTGAGCCATTTGACTAAAACTTGTTCCACTTCCTTCTTCTGTCTGACTACCCTAAAGTTTGTTCAAAAGCCACCTTCACTTGCCTCTCTGGAGTTATTTCCGGTAAGTGAGTAACCACACCATGATCCTTGGCTAACTTCGTCAACAAGAATACATAGAAAATAGGATGGATCATTGATCCTTCAGGTAGGTCCAACTTGTAAGCTGTATTCCCTATTTTTTGTAGCACCTTATAGGGTCCACAATACCTTGAAGCTGGCATCAAATTTCTCTTGAGAGCTATTGAGGTTTGTCTACAAGGTTGTAGCTTCAAATAGGCAAACTCCCCACTTGCAACTCCTTCTCACTTTTCTTTTGATTCGCAAATTGTTTCATTCTATGCTATAACCTTAATAAATTGTTTCTGAGTATTTCATTCCATTTTTTCCTGTCCATCAACCACTCTTCCATTGCTGCCATAGAAGTTTGTATGGAATTCAATCCTAACTAAAGGGAAGCATAACCACACAAAGCCGGAAGGGGTGACACTTTGAGTGAGGTGCGGTAATTATTGTTGTATCACCACTCTACAAAAGACAACCACTGCTTCTATTTGTGAGGTTGTTGGAAACACATGCATTTGAGATAAGTCTCAATGCATCGATTGACTCTCTCAGTCTAGCCATCAGTCTGGGGATGGTAGGCTAATGAGAGTTGCAGTTCAGTTCTAGCTTGTTTAGTAACTCTTGCCAAAAATAGACTAATAAAGATTTGTTCCTTTCTGAAACAATACTCAAAGGAAATCCATGCAGTTTATATACATTGTTAAAGAACAAATTTTCAATGATTTGAGCTGTGTATTTGGCTGTAAAAACCATGAAGTGGGTATGCTTGGTGAATTTGTCCGCCACCACATATATTCCTTCATGACTTGCCTTCTCTAGTATTAATAAGGGTTGTAAAACCCCAGGATATTTGCAATTCTCTGCGTTGTTCATTTTGCACACTTCATATTGTTGAACCTATTTCTCCATTTCTCTTTCCATACCTAGCCAAAAGAAACACCCCTTGAGTCTCTGATAAGTTCCCAAATTTCCAGAATGGAGATTAGTTTCTTCTTTAAAACTCCTTAGCTCCCACAAATCTACACATATATCTTATTAGTCTATGACAATATTGATACTCTGGAAGAGACTCATGTTGAATAAACAAGATAGTTAATAGTTCCTTGCACCTTTTCATCCCCTTGATAACTTTCAGATGCTTTTGTTAACCAGGATGGTCTAATTGTCGTCAAAGCATTGGCTTCCCCTTCCCCTTTGTCTCCCTATTCTCCTCTGTCCCTCTCCTTGAAATAGCATCTGCCACAATGTTCTCTTTACCCCTTTTGTATTGTATTTCATAATTTATTCCCATTAGTTTAGTCTACCATTTATGCTGCAAAGGGGTAGTAATTTTCTACTCTAGGAGGTACTTCAAACTATGTTAAAGACACACAAGCCTAAATGCTCATTTGTTATTTTACCTGTTGTGTCTTTTATCAATTTGAAAAAAATAATGTTATGCCGGCAATTGAACATTTTTCAATATAAATCACTATTAAAACAGTAGCAACAACAATGACAATACATATTATGTTCATATCATAAAAGAGAACTTCCAAGTTAATTGATTTTCATAATTATTTCATTGTTCAAATTCTTTTTTACATAGCATAAATATTCATAAATTGAAATTTAGAGAGAAGAAAAAATGGGAAATCCTGGCAGGGAATATCCAGCATCAACAATAAAATGATTCCCTGTTATATAGCTTGAGGAGTCATGAATCAAGAACCGAACAAGTGATGTTAAAGCAGGGTTTGCCGTGCCAACAGTTCTTAATGGAACTGTTCTGGTTACCACATTATTAATCCCTTGTTTTGCTAGAAGACCTCGAGTGATTGCAGATCTAAAAAGTCCAGCATTTATTGTATTCACCTTAATTTTGTACCCTCCCAATTCCATGGCCATTATCTGTTATTTCACATTCACAATATTAGCTAAAGTGACATGTAAAGGGGAAAAAAAGAACACAAAAAGAAAAAAAAAGAAATTTAAATCATTCTTTTACTAGAAACACTTCAAATTTTTACATCGTGATATTGATAGGGTCTAAGCTACAGAGGAAAGTAGTATTTTTGGATACTGAAACTTCAAAACTTTGTTGGATAAGAAGTTGCTCATTGCTACTTTATGCAAAATGTTTCTAAAAACTATCTTTCACAAATAGTGTTTAACAAACGTAGGATCAAATTGGCTTAAGAGTAAGGCAAATGTTGCTTTATACTGTTTTCTTGAATTATATTTGGTGATATTATTGACACAATAACTTGTAATGGTTTCATACATTAACCAGTATTAGACGTTGCGAACATGAACTAAAATATCATAAAATTTTACAGGTAATCAAATTTGGTCAACTTGAACGAACATAGGGACAGGATAACTTACTTTTTCGACAACTTATGTGTACATTTCCCCGAAACAGAAAAAAAAAGTGTATTTTAAAAAACATTCCATCCAAATAACTTTTCGTCTTGCATTTATATTTTTCTACAAAAACTTAAAAAGTGCTCTAATAATATTTTTTATAATGACGCCTAAAAACAATCATCCAATGAAAGTAACCATGCCCTTGATATATATATATATATATATATATATATATATATATATATATTTGCAGCAAAAACTTTAATTTTTGTATTTGCTTGTTGAAGCAAAATTTTATTTATCAAGAGATGGTGTAGAAAATAATAAGAACAAAAATACCCTTGTCATGGAGTCCATGCCTGCTTTTGAAGAACTATAGGCAACACCACCTTGCATTTGTGCTCGATTCATACCAGAAATGGAAGAAATATTAATGACAGAGCCTCCTAT
>JAMWEH010001820.1:0-27193 GCA_024721245.1 Mitragyna speciosa | reverse complement strand
AAAAGAAAGAAAAAGGATGATATAATTTTTTTCTACTCCAATGGTTCTTGTGCTTAGTAACCGGAGTCTTCATCCAAAAATATCGACTTTGGCATCAAACGGCATTTGAATTATGAGTAATGCATAACAAATTTGAGTAAGTAAATTGTTGAGTAACTAGGGATCTTCATCCAACCAATGTCTATTCTTGTGTAAAAAGGACAATTCTACTTCTCAAATATCATTTTTTCTATTTGCTTAAAACTGAGATGCTGAGTAACCGAGAATCTTCATAAACCAATGTCGATTTTTGCATCAAAAGGCACTCTCGTATCTCGAGTGACTAGTTCAATATTACAAAATTCCCCTCAAGAGAAGAATGAAATTGATCATAGACATGTGATGCTCTTTGATTGACCATATGATTCATTTACGTGTGAAATTCAGTATAGCGAAGAAATTAAGTTGAATTTGTTTAATTGTGATATAATTCATTCTCCTTTGCTTGATATTATGAGTATTAAAGACAAGACAATAAATTGCATAATTATTATTTACTTGGTCTTGAGGAAATACATTTTAGAACGCACATATGTGATTTCAATGCTTGAATCATTAGTTGAGCTCACATTTTCCAAATGGTTGAGAACAAACAATGATTCAATGTGAGGGAATTGACAAATGTCAAAATTATACTTCTGAGTTGTTTCTTTTAGTGTGAATCTGACTCATTTTGTATATTTTCCAGTCGAATTTAGAATTTTAAGGCAGAAATAATTTGAGCAGATTGACACACAAGCTTTTGGGATTTTTGCAGGTTAAGGACATTCAAACAGATTGGATCAGTTGGAGCACAACCTCTCACATCAAGAAGAAAAAAAGAGAAACATTATTGGGATCCTAGCATAAATAAACAATTGGATAGTTCCCTCGATCATTAATTCAAACACCACGAATGAGTTTCTTATATTGATTTAGTAAATTTTCCTTTAAAAATTGTTGCAAAAGAGGTCGAGTTATTTAAAAATTGTTGCAAAAGAGGACGGGTTAAATGTGGGCCTTCTTTCTTCTTCCTTAAACATTTATTTCCTAGTTTTCCCCTTTGAGCCTTCAGAATATGAAATTTTCGTTTGATAACCCATCTGAATGTTGCATTCCCACACTGGGGCAATTTTGTGACATTTCATCCCACACTGGCGCAAATTTTATTTTTTGACTTGTGTTTAAAAAAAACAGAGAGAGAAAGTCCAAAGAAAGCAATAAACTAGGGCATATTTTCTTTTTTTTTTTAAAGAAAAAATAGAACCCCAATAGCCCATAGCAAAGCTGAGGTGAAAATTTGTAAAAAAATGAAAGCTACCAAAACTAGGGCAAATTTCTTTGCAAATGCAATCTCAAGTTGTTTAAACCCTTCATGAATTCTGCATTCTAGCCTCAACTTTTCTAGCACATTACCCACCCCATTTTAAAAGCCGAGAATGTTACTGGCTTCCATCTGTATTTTGGGATGATTTTTTAAATGAAAATTTACAAATCAAAGTAGCAAATGATGTTAATATATCTATTCTAAATCATCAAGGAAAGAGTATTTTTTACTGATGCCAAACATTTTAAATACTAGTCCGTTTTAATGAAAAGGAAAAAGACTTTCAAAATTTGGTTGCTGTTGTTCATTTCCTTCTCTAAAGCTGATAATCCAAAAGGACACTATAGCTGGGTAAACATGATAGTCGAAGATTCACAAGTGAGAAAGCCAGTATGCCGACATAGGATTTCTTTGAAAGTTGATGACCACAGTTGTTTGAGATTTCTTGTTTGAATTGATCATTTGGTGGCAATGTCAAAATTCAAATGGGAATGACATCCAAAGATCAAAAGGCATCTTTTAAGCCATTATTTCAAAATTAATTTTTTGAAAAATATATTTCATTTAGTCTTTGTTCGTTTCGTATTGTTTACTGTACAGAATCTCTTTTACATTATTACATGTGAATCATTTTCTAATCAATTCATGTTTAGAAAAATTTAACATTTGCTTTGTTTGAATTTGAAATAAAAGCAAAGGCAATCCTAGATTTATCAGAAGCCAGAGTCATGCACGAATTGTAAGACTATTTGAAGGATTTGAGCTGAATCATTAATCAGAGGCCGTTGAATTTGGGAGGCTTGTAGAGAGTAAGGCAAGAGGTCATATCAAAGATTCGAAATGACAATACTCATGTTTATATATGCTAGTAGGGTCAAGGGACCGTCAGGTGGTGGCATAACTTTTGCAATTGTCGTTGTTTTTTCTCTTTTTGCAGGTAGGATCACAATTGAACCCTTCGTTAAAGATAAAAATTGGGGCAATTTTAAGTTAATTATGATTTAGTCAAGGAAACAATTCAATTGAAAGATTGATTTCAAAAATTGATACTGGGGCAAATTTTTTGAGAAAATTTGATTTCAAATGCTTGAGGCAAAACTTGTAAAAGACGGATTCATGCTGGGCAAATATTTTTTGGAATAATTGATTTGAAATAAATTTTGATGTGTTATAACAGCATTGAATCTTGAAAAGAGTGACTTTAAATTGGTTTGATGCCATACACTGGGGCAAAATTTTTAAAAAAATTTTGATTATTGATTTGATTTGGATGCAATGTTCAATGGTTGTTTTAAGTTTTCCTATGTCATTTCTCTATGCATTTTATCCAATAGCCTGGACCTCATCATGTTTATTTTAGTTGGCAATCCAGACACGACATTTTATTCATCAATCTAAGATCATATATTTATGCACTTTGTCTAGCAACCTAGACCAGTCTATTATGTCTTACTTTTTCAAATCAACACTTGTTTATTGTTTGTTTAGCACGTTGCATGTTGTTTTGATTTTGTCTAGCATTTCACACACTATGTTTACTTTTTTGGTTAAGTCCCAACTCGTCCGTTGGGTTTACATTTTTGTTAAATCCCAACTCGTCCGTTGGGTTTACATTTCTGTTAAGTCTCAACTCGTTCGTTGGCCCCCAACTCGTCCGTTGGGCCCCAACTTGTCCATTGGGTTTATATTTCTGTTAAATCCTAGCTCGTTTGCTAGGCCTCAACTTGTCCGTTGGGTTTACATTTCTGTTAAATCCCAACTCGTCCGTTGGGCCCCAACTCGTCTGTTGGGTTTACTTTCTCTTAAATCTCAGCTCGTTCATTGGGCGTAGGTTGTCTATTGGGTTTACATTTCTATTAAGCCCCAACTAATCCGTTGGGTTTACTTTTTTGTCAAATTCTATCTCGTCCGTTAGGCCCCACCTCGTCTGTTGGGTTTACTTTGCTATTAAGCCCCAACTCGTCCGTTGGGTTTACATTTTTGTTAAGTCCCAACTCGTTCGTTGGGTCCTAACTCATCCGTTGGGTTTATTTTTCTATTAAGTCCCAACTCGTCCGTTGGGCCTCAGCTCATCTGTTGAATTTATTTTTTCATTAAATCCCAACTCGTCCATTGGGTCCCGACTCATCTGTTGGGTTTACTTATCTGTTAAGTCCCAACTTGTTTGTTGGGCCCCAACTTGTACGCTGGGTTTACATTTCTATTAAGTCTCAACTCGTCCGTTGGGTTTTAATTTCGGTTCATTTTTGTCTGGCAGCTCAGAATCTGCATTTTCATTCATATCCATACATTCACTTGTCAGTTCGTACCCCATTCGTAAGTTTTATTTTTTTTAATTTTCATTCACCTAGTAATTATCTAGCATATGTCCAGCATACTGCATGTTGTTTTAATGTGCCTAGTAGTTTGCATATTGTGTTTCATTTTCTGATTTTTATTTTCAATTCTCGACAGGTTCAATTCGTACATTGGGTACCAATGTTCATTTCAAATTTGCTATAGGCTCAATCTTCAACATTGGGTATCAATTTTTCCATTTGCAGCATTAGATACCATGTCGTTCCAATTACATGTTCATGCATCTTACTTTAGCATTCTTATTCTTCTTATGTCATCACTACAAGAAAAAGGATCATTAGTGACGACTATTTTTCAGTGACAACACGAACTTGTCACTAAAGGTAGCTTTTAATGACAACAACATGCTTGTCACAATTGTGATATATCTTCAGTGACAACAACAAAATGTTGTCACTGATTGTTTCCCTCCATCTGGCGCCAAATGCATTACTGACAAGAGTTAAATGTCGTCACTAAATATCCCTTTAATAGTGACAACATTTTTCAAGTTGTCACTGATGATATATGATACAAATCATTTGTGACAATAATTTAATGTTGTCACTAAACTCTTGATATATTCTGTATCAGTGACAACTCTATGTCGTCACTAAAATGCCAAACCATTTCTGACAACCGGGTGTTGTCATTGAAGTTAGAGATTTTACTATTTATGGCCAAACTATCTGTGACAACAAAAGTTGTCACTGAAAGTAAAACTATTATTGACAAAAATTACATGTTATCACTGATTATATATGCATACAATGCGTTTGTGACAACAATTTGTTGTTGTCACTAAATCCTTGTTGTCTTCTTTATCAACGACAACCCGATGTCGTCACTAAAAAGCGAAGCCTTTTCTGACAACAGGGTGTTGTCACTGAAGTTTGGCTTTTTACTATTTATGGCCAAGCTATTTGTGACAAGAAAAGTTGTCACTGAAAAGAAAACCTTTATTGACAAGAATTGTGTGTTGTCACTGATGATATATGCAGACAATGCGTTTGTGACAACAATTTATTGTTGTCACTAAAACCTTGCTACCTTCAATATCAATGACAATCCTATGTCGTCACTAAAACGCCAAACCTTTTTTGACAACCGGACGTTGTCACTGAAGTTAGGCTTTTTACTATTTATAGCCAAGCTATCTGTGACAAGGAAAGTTGTCACTAAAAGGAAAACCTTTATTGACAAGAATTATGTGTTGTCACTGATGATATATGGATACAATGCGTTTGTGACAATAATTTATTGTTGTCACTAACACCTTAATGTCTTCAATATTAGTGACAACCTTATGTCGTCACTAAACATGTCAACCTTTTTTGACAACCCAGAGTTGTCACTGAAGTTAGATTTTTTACTATTTTATGGCAAGGTATCTGTGAAAATAAAAGTTGTTACTGAAAGCAAAATCTTTATTGACAAGAATTACATGTTGTCACTGATGATATATGCATGCAAAGTTTGTGACAACAATTAAATGTCGTCACTAAACTTTGATATCTTTTGTATCAGTGACAACCTTATGTTGTCACTGACGAACCCGACCTTTTTTGACAAGCACATGTGTTGTCACTGAAGTTATACTTTTTACTATATGTCCAAGCTATCTGTGACAATGAAAGTTGTCACTGAAAGCAAAACCTTTATTGACAAGAATTACATGTTGTCACTGATGCTATATGCATACAAATTTTGTGACAACAATTAAATGTTGTTACTAAACCTTGATATCTTTTGTATCAGTGACAACCTTATGTCGTCACAGATAGACCTAACCTTTTTTTACAATCACATGTTGTCATTGAAGTTAGAATTTTTCTTTTATGTACACACACGTGTGTGTATGTATTATATGTATTTGTATGTATACACATACATACACATATACACACACATATATACATACATAATTATGTATTTCTATGTACATACATGTGCACACGTGTACATACATACATACATACATACAAACACACATATATGTATGTGTGTTTGTATGTATGTATGTACATATACATATGTGTGTGTGTGTGTGATTATTGCCAAGTAATCATGTACTGAGTATTAAGATGTGATTCAAAACTAGGGGTGGCAATCCGGTTGAGTATGGAATGGTGGGTTGGGTTGAGACCCAAATATAACAGAAAACCCATCAATTCGAACACGACTTGCCAACACACCAACTAGAAATGGGTCGGCAAATTTGTGGGTCAACCTGTTTGACCAAAAAAATGCCATGTAAAGACATTTGAAAAGCTTTTTGGGTCAAGTAAGTCTACTTGCCAACCCGTTTGAAGCGAAAACTTTCTTAATGTAGATTTTTTTTTAAAGAAGTTGACCCACCAAACCTGGACCGAACTAGACCTTTTCTTTTAGTTTTTTGTTTTGTCAGATGAGTCAATCCAATTTCCACTCGAACCCAACTTTTTTTTTTTAGCAGGTCAATCGAGTTTGAACTGAACTGGCAAAGCCTTATCCCAAATTATTTTCATATTAAGTTTGTGTCGTGCCAAAATTTGTCACTCCTATTAAAACCTTCATTGCAAACTAATGCGTGATTCATTATATGTCCTAGTTGGTTGTATATACTTCTTTTTTTTCAATTTTTGGTGGAATTTTATAAGTATCAATTGAAATTAGATTTTACCAAAAATTTAGCCTGAACCAATAATTTCAACAAATCTTACAGATTAATGACAATTTTTTGGCTCTCATTAATCGTTTGAAATTAAAGTAATTTTTATCCAAACAATATCCACAAAATTTTAACTATCATTTTAAAAATTTTAGAGTTATGAAATAGAGATTTAGTCAAATGAATAAATATTTTAACTCTTGTGAAAATATGTATTTTTTTGATCAATTGTTGGTTGGTCTTGTTGTACTTATGCATTAGATAGCTTGTTGGATTCGTTTATTAACCATTAAATCTTATGTATTCATTTTTTATATTGTGATTGACTTTTTATTGATTTTAATGTTTGTTTTAATTATATAAAATATTTTAGTTAATCATTATTGTAATAATCAAATATCTCTCACAAGTTATTGTGAATTTGTTGAGTGCCTTTAACATAAGGAGTGTGATTCAATTTATAATCTGACCCGATATTTAAAATTTTTTTGATCCAAAAAAATAGAAAAAAATTTGAGGTCTATGGTGGGCTACGGGTTCGGGCCAACCTGATATTTAAAATTTTTTGACCCGAAAAAATGGAAAAAAATTTGAGGTCTGTGGTGGAAGCGGAGGGTTTAGACTAGTTTGTTTATGGGTAATACACTCTAAATGTGTATGATTTATTTAATATATCTACTTGAATATTTTGTTTCAAAAAACATTGTGACTAGTAATTTAGCTTGGGCTAGTTTCAAAAAAATGACAAATGAAATTTTTTATTATAGGAAAAATATCACAAATTTTTTGCACCAAAATTTTCTCTACCCACCATTTTTTCACCAAAAATCAAAATTCCCTCCTCACCCCAAATTCCCTCTTTGGTCTCTTTTGTCAAAGTCAATCACAGAAGTCTAGCTCGTTCTCTCTCTTTAGTCTTATTTCAAAGTCAATCGGTTCTCTCTAACCTTGGCTCCTTCCACCACCGAGCTTCACCGTCGACTCTTCAAGGTGAGCCTCAGGATGTCCACCACCAACTCCAACCTCAATTCCACTCCCAACTCCAGCCCTAAATCTTCCCAATCGAAGGACATTGTGCCCTAATTCCACTGCAGTCGGCCACGGAGGCATTTCTTTCGACATCAACAATCAATTCAAATGGCAAAGACCATCCCCGACCTTCTTCTCAAGCCCCATTTGAGCGTAGAATAGAAAAGTTCTTTTTCTATTATACCTGAGGCAGGACGTCTCACTCAAGGTCAGGTGCATCATTTCCTTTTTCTTATTTTTTCCCCTTTGCTTTTTTGGAAGGAATGGGTTTCTATTTGGACTTCAATTGTTCTTTCATGATTTTGAAGCTTGAGTTTGTGATTGAATGGTTTTGCCAGATTGCTAACAAATTTTCTATTGTGACTGTCTTAAGCATTCGTGATATTAATTGCGATAATTGTTACCTTTTTTTGTTCCTTCTTTCATCTAATACTAGGAAAAGATTGTGAAAACGTGTTGAAATGCCTTTTGAACTTGATGGGGTTATATAGTTATGCTATTGTCTATAAGGTATGATGTTGATAATGCCTACATTCTGTTTGATACAATTCCTGTTTAAAACTTATGTTTTTGCATAGTTCTAGTTGGTTTTTTCATGTCTTGGTTTTTGAGTTTTGGTTTTTGAAGGATAAAAGATGGATCTTTACGTTAATGGTAGAAGATTTTGACTTGGTTTTTAGCTCATTCTGGCATTGGCTTGTTGTTTTATGTGCTTTGCTTAAGATTTAATTCTTAGAAGCTGAATCAGGGGTATGATTCTTTGTGTTTGATTAATCAAGTTGCCTATTTTTTAAGTTAAGGTATCATATTATGCTAGATTTTGTACGTCAAACTTCCAAGATTGAATGTATGGAAGGAACTGAGAATTGATTCTATTTCTTTAATGTCCAAAGCAAATTTAATTTTAATACCGACAGTTTGATTGAGACAAACCAATTTTAATCCAAGAAATGTTTATGTGAAGAAAGTAAATTAACTTCATCTTTAATCTGTGTAAGTACCTAAAAGATTGAAAGTTTAGAATGGATTAATAGATGTGAAATTGTTAGATGTGAACAAGCTGTCTTAGAAGCTTATTTATAGGCATAAAGAAGCTGTAGTAGTCCTATTTTTGTGATTTTGCACGTTTCTTCTTTTGTGATTTTGCAGCATTTGATCTTCACGAATAAACTACTGAAAATTTTTCCTTAACAAAGACAAGCAAATACGAAATACATTTGATTTTCTAGCAAGCTTTTAACTTTTGATGTTAGAAACCTGAATGGTATTTATATGATGACGTTGATGTATTATACTTTTCCATTCTGAGCTATTGAAACTCTTGTGTTTTTCACCTTTGTCAACTTTCAGTTTTCGACATTGATATATTATACCTTTCCATACCAAGAAACTGAAAATTTTCATGTTTTTCAACTCTTTCATGTATGTTACCTTTTTCTATTCCTTCTTTCACCTAATACTAGGAAAAGATTATGAATTTTGAACTTGAAGGTGTTATATATTTATGCTATTGTTATCAATTGTATAAAAACCTCCTAAGGCTTCTACCTAACCTATCAACCAACTATAACACCACAAATTAATTCCATCCAAGAATATCAACCATACCTAGAATGATTTTCCATCTAACACAAAAACTAGATATAAAACTTCATAAAAGAACAACAAGAAGATAAACATGTAATGACTATAATCTTCCCCAAAACAACTTAAATATACCCAAATATATGCATAAGGCACATCAGTTGGAGAACTATAAGAATCACTTAAGTATGTTATTGGCCTTAGCTTTAGCTTTTCCTTTTAGAAATCATTTATCACATTCCGTCTTCTGAGCTATATTAATGCATCAACAACTTCATATGATAGCTGCAGAAAAATTTTCAGAACTAAGATACTTATCAAATAGTAGATAAAAATTAAACAATGCTTTTCCTATTAACTGAAGTTTAAAGGTTCACAAATGGAGTTCACTCTTCACACAGTAGAAAACTCATATAAAACATACATATACAACTGCGTTAATCATCCTACCTTTTGACTACCAAGGATTACATGCCTAAAAATTTCTGCTACATAAGCAATACAAGTGAGACAAGTGTGGAGAGTCTAATGCTACTATTGGAAAACTGTCCAAAAGCATTAATCAAGATAACAAAATTTAGTTTGGTAAATGAATCATAGTTGTTGGCTTTATACACTCTTTTGGATGCTCAATAGGAAAAAACAGTGGTGAAAGTACTGGAAGAAAAGGGGCAATAGAGAAAGGTGCTGCATTTTCATTCTATTGTGCCATGTCCTGAGTTCTTCACATCAATTTCTCCCATTCCTTTATCTTCTTCCACTTCATTATCCTCATCACCATTAATCTTCTCATTTAAATGACCGAACTTAGCCATATGTTTAGCAAGTAATTTATCCTCCTGCTCACTCACCTACATAAATGAACCAGATCAGACCACAAGGATAAAGAAAGTGAACATGCTAAAGAATTACCTAAGGGCAACTCTAGGAAGAAGCTAGCATGTTCAACAGAAAGCAAAAATTCATATGACTAGAACAACTTAAATTTTCCCAAGCCAACGTTCAATTCTTATCTTAGCTCAATCAAAGATGGTGATGCTCACTGCTCTAGGTGCCTCGTTCACAGTAAGTTTTCCCTTGTGGCGTTCTATTTCCTCAGTGCAAGCTTCGATTGCTTTGTCAAGAATGGTTGTCCCTTGCTTCTACAGTATCAAATGAAAAATGGAACATATTTAGATAATTAGAAGCTATTAGCAGTCTCACGTCCATTACACGTGTAAGTGTGTCAATGGTTTCCTTTGTTCTATATCTGCATCTCTATCTTTTAGAAATTTTCATTTAACTTATCATATATAAGACTTGTTTTTCAGCTTTTTTCCATCTTCTATCAATGATATCTTTTCTTTCAATAGGAACAAATTTTTTTAAAAAAGAACTATTAACACTATATGTTTCACAATCCTAAACTAAGGATTTTCCATATCATATTGGACCTCATTGTTTTGCTAATTGAATTATCTGACAAAAAATTCAAAAAAAAAAAAACAAACGAATACAAGATTTATTTATGACTCGATGACTGTTCATGTGCACATCTTTTTTATCACCATAGATGACAGTAGATAAATGAATACAAGGTTAGAATGTACTCCCGACCTAACAAATTTTGTTGGGTTCATTGATAAATTCAAACAAGAGTATTAGGAACTGCTTCTACTTAAAGTTTAGCAAATTATTAAGGCTTCAAATGTGCGTCAGCTTTGGGACGGAATTTAATTGCATAGTGTAGTTTTAGCTATTTGCTTATGATTTACTTTTTTTGCATGGTTTTTACAAAATAGTAGCTCCACTTCATTTTACTTTTCGTGTAATAACTTTGGTTTATCTGTCTATGAGGACTAGGATTGAATTAACAGGCTTAAAATATCATAAATAACTATAGGAGCTTCGACTTTCATCTATAATAAAATGATTGGATTGTGGCATGCTCACGGATATTTAGATTTCATGCAAATGGGAAATTCTATTCGTTTGATGTCTTTGTAGTAAACTCTGAAATATTTGAAAAATTATGTGAAGCTGTCAATTAGTTAAATACAACAGTTAGTTTATCTTCATAAAAGGGAAAAGAAACTTGGAACAGTTTGTTAGGAGCTTAATTATGCCTCAAGGGACATTCATGTGTAATTATTTTATTTTAAAATATGGGACCTAAATTATAGTATTTTTTTATTTTTCGTTTCATTTTAGCTTTCATATTAAGATATCGAAGTTGATTCCACTATAAACTTTTAATCATGTTAAGCAGTGACATGAATGCTCCATAGCTCCAAGCAGTGATATCAATGCCACTCAAAAGTTGGAAAGCAGGTTGACAAGGCTTAAAGTGACAAAGTTTTACTTCAACGGAAGATTGTTTTGAAAAGAAGGGATATTTGAAGTTACCTTTTGTCTTTCTTATTTTGGTTGTTGTTGCGAAGACTTGAATATTAAGATGTTTAGATTGATTTATTGTTACTTTGTAATGCTACAAAGCATTTGGACAGATTGTAAAAATAGTATGTTAGTTTGTTCATATTATGTTTTGTGCATCAAAGGACTGTACTGTAAAAATAGTACGTTAAACGATTTCTGTACGGTTTTGAATATTATTTTTGGCAATCGAATGGATGGTTATTATATGAATATTGTTATTGATAATATTATCGTTGATTTGAACTTCAATGTAACAATTGTATTTGGATTATGTGTTGTGACTAGGTTGTATAGTTGAAATAATAATTATAGTTACAATCAGATGATGTTACTGAATGCAATATATCCAGTGACAATACTATGTTGTCACTAATTACAATTCATAGTGACAATGTCATGTCATCACTAAATACAAATTTAGTAGTGATTACATTATGTTGTTACTAGAGGGTAATATTTTAGTGACAACCTATTGTTGTCACTGAAGAATAAATTAGTGATGACAGGGCTTTATTATTGAATATCATCATTAGAGCGTTAGTGACGACACAGAGTTGTAACTAAATAGGGATTGTATCAATGACCACAAAAGTTGTCACTGAAGAATGCATTAGTGACAAGAAGTTTTTATCACATTTGCGTGAAAATCAAGCATTAGTGACAATAAGGCATTGTCACTGAAGTACGAATGTATCAATGACGACAAAAGTCGTCACTAAAGAATACATTAGTGACAACAAGACTTTGTTATTGAATATTGAACGGTGGTGAAATCAAGTATTAGTGACAAGAATTCATTGTCATTGAATAGCAAAATGTATCAATGACAACAAAAGTCGTCACTAAAGAATGCATCAGTGACAAGAACGCTTTGTCATTGATTATTGAATGGTGGGTGAAATTAAGTATTAGTGACAACATAGCTTTGTCATTAAATAGATAATATATCTGTGACGACAAAAGTCGTCACTGATAAATGCTCAATAGTGACAACAATGTTTTCAATTTCTGTGACAAGAAAAAAAAGTTGTCACAATTTCTCTAACCATTAGTGACGACAAATGTTGTCACTAGAACTCATATGTTTAGTGACGACTTTCAATATTGACACTATTCACATTTAGTGACAAGCCTTTAGTGACGACCTAGCGACAACATATTTCTTGTCGATGAAAGGTATTAGTGACGACTTTTGAATTTTCAAGTGACAACTTTTGTTGTCACTGTTAGTGATTTTTCTTGTAGTGCATCATGCATTAGTCGTCATATTAGTCTATTTACTTTCATGTTTTTTCAAAAAAAAAAAAAAAGAGATGAAAAAGAAAAGAGAAAAATTTTGACTTTTGAGTTGAATTAGATCCTATGCTTGACACTTGTTTTGCTCTGTTTTAAACTTTGTATTGCATTTATTTTGTCCAGTAGCCTGGACTCACTTTTTGTCATTTACTTTTCTAAGCCTGACAACCCTGACTTTGCATTTCATGATTCCTGATAGCCTAGCATCATACATCTGTTATTTACATTTTCAAGTTGGCAACCTAGACTTTGCATTGCTTGATTCCTGACAGCCTAAAATCATGCATCTGTTATTTACATTTTCAAGTTGGCGGCCCAGACTTTGCATTCCATAATTCTTGATAGCTCAGGATCATGCATCTATTATTTACATTTTCAAGTTGGCAACCCAACTTTGCATTCATCAACCTTGGTAGCCCAAGGTCATGCATCCTTCCAGTAGCTTGGTCGGCATCTGTTATTTACATTTTTAAATTGGCAACCCAACTTTGTATTCATCAATCTTGGTAGCCCAAGGTCATGCATCCGTCCAGCAGTCTGGTCAACATCTTTTATTTATATTTTCAAGTTGGCAGCCCAATTTTGCATTCATCAACCTTAGCAACTCAAGGTCATGCATCCATTCAGTAGTCTGAACAGCATATGTTTGTTTACATTTTCAAGTCTGGCAGTCTAGACATTGCATTTAGCTTATTAGTGCTTATTTTGTCCAGCAGCTTAGACTCATTTTGGTATATTAGTTTAAGCACTTTAATTTGGCTTGCAGTCTTTATCGCTTTATGTTATCTTTGTTTAGCAATTCAAGTGTCGCAGTTCCTTCTCTATTTCGATCACAAGTTTTGAAAATTTTGAATTCTTATGTTACCATTTGCAGTTGTGTTTCGCATCCATAGTTTACTTGCATCCGAACTATGTTTGACCTGATTCCCTTCATCGGGATATGTAGGCAGCTCCTTGAGAGCTCGGTTGCATGTTAGGTATATTCATTTGTTCATTGGTTTACACTTCATCATATTCTCATACTATGCATGTTTAAATGTTTTAGTTTACGTTGGTACTTGTTTTTACATTTAGGTGAGTCAAAATTTAGTGTTGTCTACGTCTTTGTCTGAAATCTCTGCGAGATTCCCGACAAAGGGAGGCAAACTATAAATACTAAATTTTAACACACTATTTATTTTTCTAACACTAGAGGGATATATTTTCTATTTTTGGGGTCAAATTCTGATTTTTAGCAAAAAAGGGCAAAATCAACAATATCGGGGGCAAAACAGTAATTTTTAGCTGTAAATATTTTTCCACTAGCTTTGGGGATTTTAAATTCATATTTTGTACTTTCATATTTATTTTTTAAATTTTTGTGATTTTTTCAAGTTTAACAGATATTTTTTTGTATTTCACATCATAGGGGCAAAATGGTAATTTCATTCCACAAACACTATTTTTGTTTATTTCAAGTCCAAAATTTATTTTTCAAGTTTTTAAACATGTTTCTAAATTTTTTTAATTTTTTCGAGGACGATTGCTATTTTTCTCTAAATACCACATTTAGTGGCAAAATTATCATTTCACATTCTAAATACAATTTTCACCAATTTTTGATTCCTAAATTCATTTCCTAGGGTTTTAAGCTTATTTTAATTTTTGGCATTTTTTCGAGACTAATAGCTATTTTTCTGTGTATTTTTGTTTGTCTAGGGGTAAAATAGTCATTTCGTACTCTGAATGCATTTTTTACTCATTTTTTAGTCCTAAATTCATTTTCTAGGATTTTAAGCTTATGTTTAATTTTTGTTAATTTTTCGAGGCCAATAGCTATTTTTCTGTTTATTTTGTCATTACAAGGGCAAAATAATCATTTCACATTGCGAACGCGTTTTTTTACCAATTTTAAGCTCTAAACTTTATTTTTTAGATTTTGAAATATATTTTGAATTTTTTTGGCAAATTTTGGAGTTCATTGTCATGTTTTATACTAATTTTGATTTTTTGTGTCAAAAATAATTTTTTTAGAATAAAATTAAGATTTTTATTACCAGTGGCACTTTTGTTATTTTGGAGTATTCTTGGAGGTCAAGACTGCTAGCTCTATAAATGCCCCCCATTAAAATCAGAAAAAAGGGAAGAAAAAAACCCTAAAAGCACATATAATTTTATTCTATTGAGATCAAAACACCTATTCATTTCACCAAAAAACACACACTCCATTTTTTTCCATTCTCAGTTACTGTTCATCGTACCAGGCACTATTCATCATCAGCTTCAATTTAAAGCAATTGTTCATCATCAAATTTTCTACAAGGTTCAAAAGGTGAAATCTTATGTAGTTTTTGTCTTTATTTTGATTCACTTTTCTCCTATTTTCCTTTGTGAAACTGATTAATTGTATATATTTATTTGAGATTTTGGTTGAATTTTTCCATCTATTTTGTTTTTTGCATGTTGTTCTTGTTTTTGGGTTTTGAGTTTTGTTCTTGGGACTTGTTTGTTCTTCATCCTCTTTAATCTCTCCTGTCCCTCTCTCCCTTCCCAAACACCAACCACTTCACCAGATCCACCAACGCCACCCAAATCTCAACTCCTCTACCATGTAAAACAACTAAAAAAGCCCACAATCGCATCACTGGAACAACAAAGCTAGACCCCCAGTTTTACTTTCAACATTGTTTTTCCCTCTTCTTAACTAAAACCAAAAAACTATCATCAAAATCCCACAAAGACCACCATTAATCACCTGCAGAAAAACATCACATACCAATACCACAATTCCCAAATCCCACCAATTAAACAGAAATCACAAAACATCACTACCAGAGCCTCCAATGGAGCCATCCGTCAACAATATAACCACCGCAAGCCAAACAACCCAAGCCACACCCATCACCAGACCTAGAATCCTAACTCCAGCCATTATCCCTCACCCTCACCAATCCAAGCCAACCCTTGCAAACAGTCTAGGATCGCCACTTTCACAAGCCATCTATTACCACTGCCCTTACTGTCAAACAATCACCTCCAATCCACAACAGCCGCCCCTCCCAACCCAAATTCCTACCACCAGTGCTGCCTATAACCACTAAACCACCTGTTACCCTAAAAAACACCCACACAACCCCGTCCCTAGAGCACCACCACCTGTTAGGCGTCCCCAACAGTCATCTGTCCATTCACAGCCAACAAACACAGCACACATGGAGCATTACTAGCATAGCCACAAGAACATCACATACAACACACATAATCACTCACACATGCAAAAATCAATTGCACACACATACACAATTAATTACGCACAACACACGCTATTCACACATCCTGCACAGGCAGACAAATTCACCATCATCAAGAGTTAAAAACAATCCATCAGCCCCAAAATTTAAACCCACCATCTCAAACCCCCAATTTCCTCTCTCACAATCACCACCCACCACCAATTAGCACCTTGCCACACCAAAATCACCACCATGTAACCTCCAGTCGCCATCAATTCGAGCGAAAATGGGTTCTGTCAGCCTCTAGAGAGAGAGAGAGAGAGATAGCAAGAGCTGGAGAAATCTAGAAAAGGAGAAATAGAGAGAACAGAGATGGAGAAATAGAGAAAATAGAGGAAAAAGAAGAGAAAAGGAAAAGAAGAAATAGAGAAGTAGCTGGAGCGAGAAGAAAAATGGAGAGAAAGAGAGAAGTTGAGAAAGAAGAAGAAAGAGAGAGGACGTCAAAGAGAAGAGAAAGAGGGAGTAGAACTGAGAGATAGAGAGAGACAGTGAGAGAAATAGAGTAACAAAGGAAGAGAGGGAGTTTAGGGGAGATAGAATGATTCAGGAGTAGAGAAAGAGAGAACGCGAGAGAGATGAAGAAGAAATCGAGAAATCAGGAGGAATGGAGAGAAAAAGAGAGAAAGAAGATGGGTGAATTAGGAATTTTGGGGTGGAAATTTCATTTCTAGAATGATAGATTTTTTAGGAATTTGGAATCGATTGAGGGGGGGGGGGGTGGGGTAGTATTAACTTTAGTTTTTTTATTTGTGTTTTGTTTTTGTTAAGTTTTGGATTTCATCTAGTCAGTAGTTTTGTTTAGTTGATGATTTAATCTTGATTCAATTTATTCAGTAGTTAAGTTAATTCAAAATTAGTTCACTTGGTTGAAATTATTTTTTTAATTTGATCTTTTTAGTGTTATAATTATTGTTAAAATTATAAATATTGTTTTTTAGTCCCTATATTTGGATTATTGGGGATGTACTTCAAAAATCTCTGGTCTTCTGCATTTAAGTCCCGAATAATTATAGATTGATCCCCTAGAGTTTTACACTCTTTCAACTAAGTCCCTTAATTGCAATTTGGCATGAACTTGCTGAAATTTACATTTTGTACCCCCATACTTGCTGAAATTTCATTTTTGCCCCTTTCCAATTAGTGTTAATTTATAATTGTACCCCCATGCTTACTTGAATTTATTATTTGGCCCCTAGATTTGTTTGAATTTATTTTTAAGCCTTTAGTTTCACAGAATTTACATTCTTACCCTAATTTTGTTAGGATTTCATATTTTAGTCTTTATTTATATACACTGAGGTACCTTGACGTGTTTTTTGTGCTCTTAAGCTTTATTATCGGGTTTTCAAGATGTATCTCTATTTCTAGTTAATTTTGTCTTATGTGCTCCAATGTGCCCTTATGTGATTTATTTTACATTTTCTTCACATGTTTCTTATTTTACATGCTTTTTGTGCATTTGTTTACTTTATGCTATTTAACTTTAAATTTTATTATTTGGCAAAAAATGTACTATTTTTGTATTTAGCTAGTCAATGTAATAGCTAGATAATATTTCTCATATTTTTAGCAAAAACTTTGTATTTAGATAGCAAGTGTAATAGATAGGTCGTTTTTACCTCTTCCCCTCTAAAATTGTAGTTAATTCCCCCGATATAATAGTTAAGGCTTATGTGCTTTTTGCGCACTTATGTGCTTAATTACATTACCACTTTTCTTAGGACTATGCATCTAGATATCCTGCCTACGTGTTATATGCTCTTACATGCTCTTATATGCCTTATGTGTTTATTTGCTTTAAATTTACATTTTACTATTTTAATTCATGTTTTATCAGCTCTATTATTCTGTCACCACACTAGTCCAACGCTAGTTTTGGTTTTCTCGTCTCCCAACTAGTCCAACGCTAGTAGGGAATCCCTAGAAAGGGCAATTTCAATACTAGACCCTTAGGTCATTTTAGTGTTAGTATCACTATTTGTATGTATTTCACATCCCATTTCGCACACTTTTAGTTTTCTTTCCATTTTGCATGATGATGATGATGATGATGATGATTATTATTATTATTGTTATTGTTATTGTTATTGTTATTGTTATTGTTATTGTTATTGTTATTGTTATTATTGTTCTTATTATTATTATTGTTATTGTTATTATTATTATTATTTATTTTGACACAACTTCAAGCGCATAACATTTAGGTTGCATTTCACTTAAAAATTAGGTCATTTGTGTGATTTGACTAGAAATAGTTGTTTATTTATGTGAGAAGCGGTGGATTGACATGTCATTCCCCCCTCCGTGAGTAGAGAAACATCAATCACGAGTTGTTAGTACCCTATACCCGTTATGTTGCATCCTCTACTTTCTTTGACACTTACTATCTATACTATTTTTCTTTTCTTTTTGCATTCTATTTTGCATCTATACTCGTGACTCCCTTAGGGTCTCAACTTGGATCTCGCAATTAATGCGATAATTCTGACCAAGCCTCGACGGAACATTTTGGCCCTCCCGATATTCACATTAGATGTAGGATTTGCATTCATATAGACACATCTAAACGTGATAGAATTTAGGGGTTATTTTAGAAAAATTTGATTAAACCTTGCAACTAGCCTCGACCAGGTTAAAAGGGTGCCTTAGGCATGAGCCTTTGCCTTCCCTTTCTTCAAATGTGACTCCCGGACCTTTTTCTCTCGTTTTTTTCGTAGACCAGAGTCGAAAAAAGATTTTTAAATATTTTTTTAAATATTTTATTTTTTGCATTGCTTTGTTAAACAATTTTTTGGGTGACTTGGTACATCCTAACTCAATACCAAGTGGCGACTCCATTTCTTTAAAATAAAACCCTTTTTCAAATTTAATTGCCAAAACCATCGCACTTTTAAGTCCCGACCTCATTTTATTTTTATTCTAAAATTCCATTTTTTCTAAATAGCACTTTTTCACTAAAAATATGATTTTTTTCTCATACACGCACATTTTTTCCAAAAACTTTCTTTTCGAAACGGGTCACCAGACCAGACCACCTTTTCGAGGTGCGATTGTCCCGGACCCCACCGTTTGTCATTTCGGGATGCGACACCTTCAATCTCTCCTACCACTATAATTTTTTGGATAGCTGGTTTGTTTCTTTTGGTTACCTTCTTCACCTGGTTTCTATTCTTTCGTCTTTGCTAATCTCCAAGCTACTAACTTAACTAGCTACGATAATCTCTCATCTGGTCAACTTAAGGGAGTGCATGAATCACCTACTAACTTGCCCAAATTCTCCCCAAGCTTGCCACCTCCTACCAGCTTAATCTCCAACATGTCCAGCCAGCTCTTAGCTTGGCTTTTCTTTGTTGTTCTATTTATTTTTCTACTTTTTTTTATGACCTAATTAAGTATTGTCTAAGTGTCTAATCATGCCATTCAAATAATTATGTGTATCTCATACATACTTTGTTCATAACTACTGCATGTTGCACTATCATTTATGGGTTTCAGGGTTTCAAGTGTGCTAACTCTAAATACTATATTTTGTCAACTCAAGTATTATTACAATTACGTAAATTAACCTTAGAAAGTGCATAAGCAATCATTTAGATACGATACGAACAATGGGGAATTTTTTTTTACAAGTTAATCACTTGGTCACCACTTTGACTTATGATTTGTAAGAGTGATAATATTAGTAGTTAGACTCAAATAGTTTGTTTACTATGAAGCCTTGCTCAACCTTAGAAAGTATACAATCAACTAATGCAACCACTAGTATTTGCTAAAGTAATTACGAGTCTTTACATTTTATGGGTATTGGGAAAATACTAACACAAGAGAAAAGCATAGCCAATCATGGCTATGAAGTTCTTTCCAATTATTTTCATGTAGTAGGTACAATTGCAAAATAGATCATGGACATGGGAGCACTTCTATTGAAGCAAAAGATGTACATGCACTTGTTGAATTAATTAAGCACCAAAGGTGTAATACATCCTTTGTGGGATACTCCAATCATGTGACATGGTTAAGAAAGAGTCTAGCTCTCAATACTAAATGAAGCACTTGTTGGAAGGTGACCCAACATTTTTAATGTTGTTGTGAAAATTTAGTTTGTTTTGCTATGTATTTTGTAGTTTGAAGTGTGTTTTTGTTTGTTTTGTAAGATGGCAAATTGGAATATGAAGATCAAGTTTGATTAAGAAGTCACAATTATGAGTTAGTTTCTAGAATACCTATTTTTTATGCATATCATGCTTGAAAGATTGTTTTAACATGTGTATTATGTGCTCAATAATATGTTGTAGAAGTAGGAGTTGATAGGAATCACTATTTATGGTTGATGAACTTTTTGAACAAAAAGGTCATTTGATAATTCATTGAATTGATATGTTGTTTGATCTTGTTTATAAGCTTAATATGCTATAAAAAACATGTGTGTACTATTGGTTTGGAATGTGCATTCAAGTTTTACAATTTATACAACATGAGGATTCATGCTCAACTTCATGGCTGAATGTTGTGATTTTGATTTGCAAAACTTGTCAAATTTGTTGTACATGTGTATTTTGATTATTCAAATTTGGTCCTAGTGTTAAATTGTTCGAAAACATGTTTAATTTAAAGTTGAAAGTGTTAAATTCAAAAACATGAGGCTTGTTCTCTCTACTTTCTCTCTCTAGCTTGTTCTCTCTACTTGCCGCTTCTTGCTTTTCAAAATTAGGGTTCATGGAGGCCCTTCAACCTACTGTTGGAGGGCAACCAAAGCAGCCAAATAGATTTTTGGCAAATGTTTTGCTTAACAAAACAAGTTTACCATTGAAGATTAAACCTCTATCCCTGCATAAAGGAGAACTGGCCGTAGCTTTCTCCCATGATAACATGAAAAATTTGGCTGCTCCTTTCAACTTTGCCCTTAGTGGCAAGTTCTCACACAGAAGACCTAATATGAATGCAATGAGGGAGGCTTTTGCATCAATAGGGTTTTTGGGTAGCCATGTTCTTATCCATATGTCTAATGAAAAAGATTATTTGCGTTGCTGGATGATGGGCCTTTGGATGATCAATGATTTTCTCGTGAGAGTCTTTAACGGATTTTAGGGCAGAATCTGAGTCTACTCATGCGTTTATTTGGATTTCTTTGGAGGAACTGCCAGTGCACTTCTTTGACAAGGACGCTTTATTTTCTAGTAATAATGCAGTGGAAAACCCCCTAAAACTGGATGCTGCAATGTTGACACTTGCTACACCACATATGGCGATGATCTATGTTAATGTGGATGTCACCAAGCAATTTCCTGGACACATCTAGATCGCGATTGGTGAAGATGGATTCTAGTAGAAGATTTACTATGAGGATCTTCCTCAATATTGTAACCAGTGCAGCAAGCAAGGCCATGCATCTTCCAATTGTAGACTATTGAATCCTAAAGGCAAAGACAAACAAGTGATGGAAGCGACTAACAATCGGCCAAATGAAAGGCAACAATACAGGCCCGAAGTCCAAAACTAGCAGAAAGAAAGTAACTAATTACCAAGGGGTTTTGAAGGAGGGCAGCAGGAGTCTCAACATACGTTAGGCCTAAAGCAAGGCATGGATGTAGGGTATGTTATGATGCTATGAAGCAAAGTGGTTTGGTATCAGGCAAATCGACGGCAGGTTCTCCTGCAAAGGGTCCTGCGAATGATCAGGATATTAACATGGCGTTATCTGGGTTGTGGAGGTTGCCCGTAGGGAGGCTATGCATGAGGCAAATAGGCTTGTGGTGCAGCAGCTATCCTTAGAGATGTCCAAGTTCACTAGGCAAATATGTTAATGGGTGAGCAGCTCCTTATCAACAATGATCTAGTGACTAGTGTGAAGACCGAAAGATCAGCATCTGCTAGGGAATCAAATGGAGAGGAATGTCCTAGACCTCTTCTTCATGAGGTGGAGGTTGTTACTAGAAATCTATCACCTAGAGGCAGCAAGGAAGCTGATGGAATTTTGCAGAAATATTCCGGCGGTAGGATTGCCCTGGATTATTGCAATCTTGAAATGGGTTCTACTCAGTTGGGGGCTACTGAGAGGCTAAAAAAGCTAAATGGAGGGGACCTACTAGAGGTAAGAAGGGTGTATGGTTTTTGGTTTTCGATAGAATTCTACGGTCCAAGACCAAATCCTTAAATAATTCCTTTGACATTTTATCACAATGATCAGCTGCATGTTTAGGAATATTCGAGGGTTGCAAGGTTTCTTAATTTGAAAAGATTCAAAAAATTTATCCATTTGTATTCTTTAGAGTTTGTTGCTATAACTGAACCTCAGATTGATACTAGGAGGTTTGAGTCTGTTCGTTTGAGGTTGGGGATAGATTTGGAGTTCTGTAATGAAGAAGGTATGATCTGGATTTTTTTTCACAAGTCAATTTCAATCAATGTTGTTGGTTAAAGTGTCCAACATTTATCTGGTAAGGTCCAAAGTCCTTTGTTTTCTCAAGCATGCTCGGTTTCCTTTGTTCATGCCAAGTGTTTGGAAGAAGAACAAAGATCTCTTTCAAAATCTTTGAAACATGAAGAAAGAGTAGATAAGCCCTGGATGATTACGGGGGATTTTAATGTGATTGTTAATGCAGAAAAAAAAGAAAGGGGGTCGGCCTTTCCACGTTAATGAGGCTGTTGGATTTTTAACATTTATGCATGATCTTCAAGTTTTGATGTAGGTTTTAGTGGTTCTCCATATACATGGTGCAACAGTAGGCATGGTCAGGTTAGAGTTTGGAAAAGATTGGACTAAACTCTCTTGAATCAAGCCTTTATAAATTTGAATATGGTGGTTGCGGTTCAACACTTGGTGAGGTGTCTATTTGATCATGCGTTGCTTTTGGTTACAGTCTCTACTAGGGGTATGGTAAGCCAAAGCAATGTCATTTCTTAAACTTCAGGACTAACCATAACAGTTTCTTGGATATTGTTCAGAGTTGTTGGTAGGAGGACTGTTTGGGATCACCATTGATAATGCTAGTTGTGAAGTTAAAGAAGGTCAAAAAAGGTTTACAATTGTGGTCTCGAGAGGTGTTTGGAGATATTTTTCAAAATGTTAGGAAAGCAGAGAAACAGGCTAAAGAGGTAGAGCAAGCTTTTAATGAGGATAATTTGACTAGCAACCTTGAATTAATGCAAAAGACTCGGGCACAACTCAACAAAGCAATCTCAATTGAGGAAAAGTTCTAGTCACAAAAAGCAAGGGTAAAATGGTGGAGAGAATGTGATAAAAAATCAAAATATTTTTATTCCATTGTTGCTGAAGGAAGGAAGAAAGCTATCATCCATTGTATCAAAGGGACTCACGATGGTTGGTTGTATGATGTAGAGGAGATAACTCAGGAAGCATGCCAATTTTTTGGACTTTATTTTCACATGAAGGGGAAGTTGGAAACTTGCAGCTCCATCATGTCTCAAGTTTGCTTTTGGAAGAGGATCATTGTATGTTGGAAGATTTTCCTTCAATGGAAGAAGTTCGTGGTGTTGTATTTTCTATGGATGGAGAAAGTGCTATAGGGCCTGATGGCTTTATCGGTAAGTTTTTTACTGAAGCTTGGGAAATTGTTGCTGAGGATGTATATAATACTGTTATTTCTTTTTTCTATGGGGAAGAGCTATCTAAGAATTTCACATCTACAATGCTTGTTCTCATTCCCAAAGTTACTCACCTGCAGGATTTTACTCAATTCCAGCCAATTAGTCTATGTAATTTTATTAACAAAATTATTTCTAAGCTTTTGGTAGACAGGTTGACAAGGATTTTGCCCAAAATTATATCTCCCCAACAGAGTGGATTTGTTAGAGGTAGGCAATTAGTAGAAAACTTTTTGCTAGCCCAGGAAATGGTTAAAGGTTTGGGTAAGAAACAACGTGGTAGTAATGTAGTTTTGAAGCTTGACATGAAAAAGGCGTATGATAGGATCTCTTGTCCATATCTGATGGGTATCCTAAGAGCCCTTGGGTTTGGTGAACGTTAGGTTGACATGATGTGGAGATTAGTGTTGAATTAGTTGGTTTTCTGTAATCATTAATGGAGAATCTAGGGGTTTCTTTCGATCTACTGGAGGCTTGAGTTAAGGAGATCCGATCTCTTCTGGCTCTTCTTATCGTTGGGGCTGAGACACTTTCGAGAGCTCTGAATAATCTTCCTGCAATCCAAGGATTCACCCCTAAGATAGATTTTTATGAAAACATTAAGTATGAAGAATGCTTAGGTCAGAAAATTAATATTTCCAAGAGTGAGTTTCTTTGTCATCCTAGCACTTCTCCAGGTCGGATTTTTGTTATCTCCTAGGTAACTGGTTTTATGAAGAAATCTTTTCCTGTGTGTTACTTGGGTTGTCTCCCTTTTTATGGTAGACGGAGAATTCACTATTTTTCTGATCTGGTTCAGTCCATAGTAGGAAGGATTCTTATCTAGCATAATAGATTATTGTTTGTGTAGGGAAGTTGATCCTTAATAAACATATTTTGTCCTTTATGCTTTTACATATTCTTGTTATCTCTTCTTCCCCAAAGGAGATTTTCTTGCAAGCTGGAGAAGATTTTTGCTAGATTCTTATGGAATTTGACTCAAGATGGAGCAAAAAGACACTAGATTAAGTGGAACAACTTGTGTCTCCCTACGAATGAAGGGAGTTTGGGGCTAAGAAGCTTGATGGATGTGTGTAATGCTGTCAGTAAAGTTATGGTGGCTTTTTAGGAAGAATGAGTCTTTATGGGCCAATTTCATGCATGTTAAATATTGCAAATCTAGACACCCCATGTAGGTTCTTCAGTCTCCTCTTGATTCTGGGATGTAAAGAAGAATATCGGAGGTAAGGAATATTGCTGACGGTAATATGATCTGACATGTGAGGAGTGGTAGGATTAATTTCTAGCGTGACAATTGGGTTGGAACAAGTGCTCTGTCTACTTATACCCTTAACCAGGATGATTTTCAGGTTTGTGATTTTGTGAGTGAAGCTGAATGGGATGTAAGTAAACTTGATGAATTATTTGCCTTATTCAGTTGTGTAGGAGATTATTAGCATGAAGCCCTCTGGAGTGATTTCTTCTGACATTCCTGTTTGGAAGTTATCTAATTCTGTGGAGTTTTCTCTTAAATCAGCTTTTGATTGTATTCGGCATGCACAGAGTAAGAGCTTGATTTACGCATTAATTTGGGACAATTCTATTCCCATTAAAATCTCGTTTTTTCTCTTGAGACTTTTGAATGGAAAACTCCATGTTGTTGATATTTTATAGAGGTTTGGTTTTCATGGCCCCTCTTGTTGTATCTGTTGTTTTTGACATTCTGAGGAGATTATTGACTATATTTTTAGTCTTGGTGAGATTCCATGGCAGGTCTAAAACTTCTTTGAGAAGCTAGTGGGCATCGTCAATAAGCAGCAAGGCTTTTGAATAAGTTTATTACAATGGTGGCTTCTACCTAGAATGAACGGGCTAATAGCTTTTCTGTTGAAGGTTACCCCGATGGTCATTTTATGGCATCTCTGGAAAGCAAGGAATGATTGAACCTTTTCAGGTAATTTGCCAAAGTGAGAAAGGATTGCGGGGAAGATCTTTGTAGATGTGAAAATGGCTTTTGAGTTTGCACTCGTGGGGAAGTTCTCTCAAGACGTCCCAAACTTAAAGAGATTCGTAAAATCCTCGCTACATTGGATTTGAAAAGTTCAGTCACTCTTGGCCATCTAAATGCAAGACATGTATTGATTCGATACACTTCAGAGGCCAATTTTCTTTGCTTTTGGATAAGAGGTTTATGCCACATTGGTAAATTTTCCATGCAAATTTTTACATGGACGCTTGAATTCCATGTTGCTAGAGAATCACCATTGGTTCCAGTTTGGTTTTCTTTGCCAGCATTGCCCATTCATTTCTTCAACAAGTAATGTTTGTTCTCAATCGTCAATGTTATTGGTAGACCATTGTTTATGGATGCTGCAACATCATCTCTTGTTCGCCCAAGTATTGGTCGAGTATCCATTGAGGTTGACTTAACAAAGATAATTCCAGATTGTGTATGGAATAGGAGTTAAAGGGGAGTCAAAAGGGTTTTCGTTAAGTTTAATCCCTGAGAATATGCCTTCATGTTGCAGTTCTTGTTGGAATTTTGGTTACTCTCCAACTGAATATAAAAAAGAAAATGTGATGGAAAGAAATAAGGGAGTAAAATAGTCAAAGAACAATTACCAAAAGGAGGGCACTTTGCAATATTTACCTATGCACAAGTTGAATAGTTAGGGTCTTCCAGAGGTGGATAATGTGGTGAAAAGTGTTCTGGAAAAAGACTTGATGGGTTGAAGTGATAAGGGCGATAAAGGGATTGCAGATGATGGTGTTATAGGTGCTGCTGTTATTTACAATTTAACCCAAAATATTAAGGAGACACTAAAAGGAATGGGGAAGACTGGAAATGACCAGGTAGAGGAAGTGGAAGTGGGTATAGTAATGGGGTGGACTTGATGCATGGTGAAACGGAGGAGGACAATGCTACAGATGAGGTAGTGACTGTTGCTTCATGCAATGTTCACTACAATCTTTCTGATGGTGTAGTGCCTTGGTAGATATTTCTGATGTTAGGAAAGAGGGAAGGGAAGTCGTGGAGGAGCAAATGGTGGCATCTTTGGGAAGGATGCTAGTTGATGGTGGGGCATCTAATGAAGCTAAAAAAGTAGCTACAATTGGAGTGGATGACATAGCTAAATTGCAGGTAGGAGATGAAGTGGCTGAACTGTCTGATGAAGGTGCTGCAGCAGCTATAACTACAAGAAAAATGATTATTAGTGACGACAATTTTCAATGACAATAAAATGTTGTCACAGAATAACTATTTCAGTGACAACAAAACATCTTGTCACAATTGACATGCATGGGGTGTACTCATCAGTGACAACAACGAAATGTTGTCACTGATTATTTCTCGGTAAAAGGCGCCAAATTCCATTATTGACAAGTGTCGAAAATCATCACTAAACTATCATATTTTAGTGACAACATTTTCAAAGTTGTCACTAAAATTGGTCTACTAAAGTAGTGACAAAGTAAGTTGTCACTGAATCAATACCATTTTCTAACAAACTTAATAAGTTGTCACTGATACATGTCCATCAAGGTTATGACAACTAGAGTCGTCACCAAATGAATGCCCTTTTCTGACAACTAAACCAAGTTGTCACTGGTATATATCCCCTGAGGTAGTGACAACTTTTGTCATCACTGAATACATAATCTATTCTGACAACTTTCACA
>JAMWEH010000341.1:0-32836 GCA_024721245.1 Mitragyna speciosa | reverse complement strand
AAAAAAAATCTGGCAAAAAAAATAATAATAAAATAAAAAAAATCGAAATTAGCCCGAAAAAATTTTTTTTGGTGAAACTACGTCGTTTTGACGTAATTTCACTCAAAACTACGTCGTTTTGATTAGTTTAGTTTTTTAATTTATTTTTAATTAATAATAGGTATTTATTTTATAGTCCTTATTCTTTCATTAATGCTACTGTGGTCCCGAGAATTTCTGATTTGTGCATTTAAGTTTCTATTTTTTATAGATTGACCCCCATAATTTAATTTTCTTTGCAATTAGATCCCAATTAATTGCATTTAGGTCCCCCAACTTTTATATAATTATAATTTTGACCCTGTATTTTTTAAATTTTCGTTTCTGACCCTATATTTTTCTGTAATTACATTTTGACCCCTAAATTTTTCTAGAATTGCATTTTTACCCTCTGATATTTATGGAAATTGCAATTTTACCTCCCAAGCTTGCTGTTATTGTACTTTAGGCTTTAAATGTTGCTGAAAATTACATCTTTGCCCTTATAAATTGCTAGAAATTTTATTTTTGTCTTAGAATATTGCTGAAATTTTGCATTTTTACCCCTAAACCTTGCTGAAAATTTATTTTGTACCCCAACATTGCTGGAAATTCTATTTTGCCTTAGAATATTGCTGGAATTTTGCATTTTTGCCCCTAAACCTTGCTGGAATTTTATTTTGTACCCCAACATTGCTGGAAATTCTATTTTGCCTTAGAATATTGCTGGAATTTTGTATTTTTACCCCCAAACCTTGCTGAAATTTTATTTTGTACCCCAACATTGCTGGAAATTCTATTTTGCCTTAGAATACTTGCTGGAATTTCATTTTTATCCCTCCCAACCTTGCTGAAATTTTATTTTGCCTTAGAATACTTGCTGAAATTTTATTTTTTGTCCCCCAAACTTGCTGGAATTTTTATTTAAGTCATTATACTTGCTGAGATTTTAGTTTAAATCCCTATATTTGTTGAAATCTTAGTTTTAAGCCCTAGATACTTGTTGGAATTTTATTCTAAGCCCCTAATTTGTTCGAAATCGACATTTTATGCTCAATTTTTAAGTATTTCATATTTTATACTTTAAATAGTGATATTTTTGACAAGTTTGTTCATTTTAGTAGCAATTTGTACCGGATCTTCGAATAGGAGGTACCTCTATTACCTTTTTTATTATTCTTTATGTGCTTTTATGTGCTCCTATGTGTTTTTCTATGTGTTTTTATGTATCTTTTTTATAATTTTTATTCATGTGTGAGTATTTAGTTATGTCATATTATTTACTTGAATTTAATTTTGTAATTATTCAAAGAAATGTAATAAATAGGTAATATTCTTTTAGCAAAATTTTTTATATTTAGATAGTTAATGTAATAGATAGTTTATGTTTTATCTATTTAATCAAAGCCTATGTATTTAGATAGAAAGTGTAATAGATAGGTTAGATAGGATGTCTTTTATTCATTTTCCATTTTTAGATTGTAAGTAGGCTTCTCCAGTGTATTAGTTAGGCTTTGTGTGCTATGTGTGCTATGTGCTTATGTGTTTTATTTGCTTTTCTTTAGAACTTTGCATCTAGAATATCATGCTTATATGTTATGTGCTCCTATGTGCTATTATGTGCTTTTATGTGATTATTGCTTCAACCTATGATTTATTTATTTATTTGCTTTATTATTATATATGTGTGTACCGTCACCACACTAGTCCAACGCTAGTTATGGCCAATTTCGGTTTTTTAGCTAGTCCAACGCTAGCGGAGAATTTTTAGAAAATAGACTAGTCCAATGCTAAGCCTTTAGGTCATTTTAGTATTATGATCATTTCTTGTGTGCATTTCATGACCATTACACACACATTTTCTCTTTTTAGACCTTTTCCATTTTTATATATAATTTTTATATATATATTTTATCACTTATTATCTATTTTTTTGAAAAAAAATATATTTAGTACATAACATTTAGATTCCACTACACATAGAATTTTAGGTTATTTGTGTGATTTGACTAGAAATAGTCACCTACTCACGTGGGAAGCGATGGCGTACATGTCGTTCCCCCCCTCCATGAGTAGGAATAGTTAGTCACGAGTCCATTCGTCCCCCATACCCGTTATGTTGCATCCCACTTTCTTTGTTCACTTACTATCTATATTACTATTTTCTTTTTCTTTTGCATATTTATTTTGCACCTATACTCGTGACTCTGTCGAGGTCTACATTCGGGTTTCGCAATTGATGCGATAATTCCGACTAAACCTCAATGGAACATTTTGTCCCTTAACGATATCCAATTTTAGGATTAGATTTGCATTCATATAGTTGCATGCAAATGTGATGAAGTCTTAGGGTTATATTAGGAAAATTTAGACTAAACCTCACAACTAGTTTTGGCTAGGTTGAAAGGGTGCCTTGAGCGCGAGCCTTTGCCTTCCCTTTCTTCAACTGTGACTCCCGAACCTTTTTCTCTTGTTTTCAAAGACCTGGAGTCATCTAAAAGGGTTTTCTTGTTTTTCCTATATTTTTTCCAAAAATCATTTCCTTAAAAAATCATTCTTAATTTTCTTACCTTTTATAAAATATTTTCGGATGACTTGGTACACCAAAACTCAATACCAAGTGGCGACTCCTTTTTCACTAAAAAAATCCTTTTTAGACTTTATTTTCGGGCCCAAAAACCGTCGCATCTTCAAAGTCCCATTTTAGGCCCTTTTTCTTTTGTTTTCAAAATAAAGTATTTGTTTGTCACATTTTATCAAATTATCTTTTACAAAACGTTTTTCTAAAAATTATTTTTACAAAAATTTACACGCTTCTCTTTTTCCAATAAAATAAACCACATTTAATACTTCCTTTTCCTTTTTTTCGAACTCACTCACACTTTATCTACTTTATTTATTTTCCTTTTTCGAAAAAAGGGGCGCGACAGTGGGCATTATCTAAAGATCTAAAAGTATGGAATGCAAAGAAAGAGGGTCTGAAGAAATGGAAGAAGGGACAGAGACAAAAAGGTGAGAAAGAAAGAATTGTTTTTACAATGTTATGTTTTTTTTTATTTTTTTAATTTCATATTAATTATTTGACAAAATTACCTTAAACTAATTCAAAACTAAAAGGATAAGAGATGTAATTTTTTTTAAAGAATAAAATTATTTTTGTAATTTTACATATAAAATAAAAAATAATATATTTACATATAAAAGCTTGAATAGCTCGACGAGCTATTCAAGTGTAAGAGTTTTGGCTCGAGTTCAACTCGATGAATAAGTTGAACTCTGCTCGAGCCGAGCTTTTGAGCAGCTTGGTTCATTTACACCCTTAAGTGAGGATGTGCACGAAGAGTTTTGAGTCCTTTGATTTGTGATTCCTTATTTTTCGTGATTTGTCCTTTGGTTTTATTTCTAAATTTGTCTTCCAATAACTATAAACCAAAATCTATTTTCCTTTTTATTTCTTTTTTTTAAATTTTGGTAAGTTTTGAGTCTTTTGGTTTGGGACATATTAAAGCAAGTTAATGGTGTAAAAAATATTTCTTATTTTTAAAGCCTGTTAATAGTGTTACTATTCTATTTGGCTTTTTAATCAATGTGCTTTTATTAGTGTTTAATTAAGCAATAATTGTTATAGCTTAACAAAAAAATGATTGTTTTTTTATTTTTGTTCAATTTAGTTTTTATTTAAGTTAATTAATTTAGTTTATTAAGTTGGCTTAGTTAATTAATTTAGTTTTAGTCTTAGCTTGGCATTTTCATTTGCTTAGTTTTATCATAAAATAATATCTATGTTTATAACCTTACTTTTAAATAGAAACCTTATTTTATGTTATTAATGGTAAGTATTACTTCTACAATTGTTACTTTTAAAATTATGTTGTGTGCTATTTAAATTTTATTTGTGATAGTATTGCGTTGAATACTTAAAGACAAATACTATTTTTTTTATATCAGTAAAAACAATACTATCTAAAGATTTTCTTTGCTAATTTTTTTTTATTTTTTTAGCATATTTTTTTTTATATTTTGAATAGTTATTTATAATTTTTAGAATAGAAATTGTTTTAAAATATGCGTCTCACCAAGATCACGACTGATATGCCGAAATCGATGTGAAACGGTACACGTCGAGACCTTGATCGCAACTTTGAACCATGCAGACAATTTCTCTGTTAAAAAAAAAATTGGTGAAGGTAGCTTTGATCATGTCTACAAGATACTAACAACGAACTAATTAGATGTTTTCAAGAATGATATGCATTCACATTATATGATGGCTCTAATCAAATCCTCCTTGCTGTATGCACTGATTAGGGAACTCTTCCAATTGGACAAGAAATAGCCGTGAAGCGATTGTCTAGAAGCTTAATGCAAGGTTTAGAAGAGTTCAAGAATGAAATTGTACTGGTTGCTAATCTCCAACATAGAAATCTGGTTATACTGCTTGGATTTTGCTTCAAACGAGAAGAAAAGTTGCTAATTTATGAATTTGTTGATGGGCTTTTCTCAATATTTGAAGCCCGTCCCATTAAATATATAAAAAGGATTTTTGTTTAGTCTTTTTGCATTGAAGGAGGGAAATAGAGAGCTGTTAATTATAGAAAGTGCTTATTGTGAGTTGTGAGGGGAGTTTTTAGAAAGTTTTGCTTTGTACTCCATTGTTCTTACTCATAGTATAATTTTCTCTCTTGGTCTGCCCGTAGATGTAGGTCTTATGACCGAACCACGTAAATCTTGTGTTTATTGCTTTTATTGTATGTTTGATTATTCCTATTTCGCTTCCATTTTGCCCAACAAACTGGTATCAGAACCTGTCAAGAAGAGAGTATCCTTTTTTGGTTTCTAGAATTTTTGAGAGAGTTAGAGGGAGACGTTGATATCACCGAAATCTACATCTCCTGATCTATTTATCTGCAATGTTTCACCGGAGTTGGTCGCCGAAATTTGCATCACTTTCCAACGAAATACATATATGTTCACCTTGTCGTTCGTGCCTTTTCGGCCATTTTCACTGGAAACTTCCATCGTCATTGGATAGAGCTCTTCGAGATCTACTTGCTTACCAAAATTCGTTGTCGAATTCCACCGAGATGGAGCGCACTTGCCGTTCCCATTTTGAATGAGAGTGGGTTTTGTTTTGGAGAGAAGATAATCAAATGTGGTAAGCTGATTTGAGTCTTTGATTTCAGTCATGGATTTGCTTTTGAAATCTTTAATCTAGAACGTTGAATTGGAAGAGTTAGTTTTGATTTGGTGTGGGTGGATGCATTGTGTAATCTTGCACCCTATTATCATGGACCATTGGATTAGTTGACTACCCATTCACTAAGTTGACTGAGTTTACTATTGACCGGGCTGACTGTTGACTGATCGCTGACCGGCATTAACCTACTGTTGACCGACGTTGACCAGTCGTTGATCGTCGTTGACTGATCTTTGACTGACCGTTGACTTTTTCAGTGCCGCTTTTTTCACTATCTTTTAACGTCTTGAATTCATTTTTGAGGTCCATTTTTCAATTTACTGAGTATTTTTACTAGTTTTGGGCTCTTGTATGTTATTTGCAATGGATGTAAATATTTCAAAAATGATTTGTTTGGATGGTACAAATTATCATGTTTAAAAAAGTAAAATGAGAGATTTGTTTTATCTTAAAAAGTTGTTTAAACCAATTTTTATGACTAAAAAGCTTGACGATTTGAGTGATGAAGATTGAGAAATTACGCATATGAAAATTTGTTTTTTTATTCGTCAATAGATTGATGATAATGTGCGAAATTATATATGTAATGAAGTTCATGCTCGTACTCTGTTGAACAAACTTGAGAAATTGTATGTAGAAAAGAGTGGCTATCATAAGATATTTATAATTAAGTAGTTAATGTCTATGAGATATAGAGGTGGTACTCCCATGACTGATCACTTGAATAAATTTTAGGGTGTCATAAATAGGTTGACTGACTTGGGTATCAATTTTGATGATTAGATTAGAGGTTTGATACTTCTTGGTTCTTTATCAGATTCATAGGAAATTTTTCAACAATAATTTACAATACAACTCCTAATGGTATGATTTCTTGAGATTATGCCAAGAATAATATAATTAATGAAGAAAGTAGAAGGCGTACACAGGGGACTACTACTTCACAGTCAAATATTTTTATTGTTGAATTTAGAGGCAAAAATCAAATTAGAGAACAGGATAAGAGAGATAAGAGTAGAAGTAAGTCGAGAGAAAAGTTTACAAATGTGAAGTATTATCATTGTGGCAAAGATGAGTATATCAAGAAATATTGTTGAAAACTGAAGAAAGAAAACAAGGGAAAAAATGACAAAGACAGTGATACAAAAAATAATGTTGAATAGAGAATTATTGCTACAGTTGAAGATTTTCTTTTTGTTTGTGATACTGTAAATGATGTTGTATTTCCTAAAACCAGTTGTGTAGTTGATAGTGATTTTACCATTCATGTTATTTCTCTTAAATACCTGTTCACGCTTTGACACTTGATCACTTCGGTACTGTGAGTATGAGTAATGATGGTCATGCTGAGATAGCTGGTGTGGGAGATATTTTCTTGAAGACAAGTAATGACACAAGGTTAGTTCTCAAAGATGTGAAATATATTCCTGATATCCAATTGAATGTAATTTCAATTAGAAAGTTTGATGATGATGACTATTATAACTCTTTTTTCAATGGACAATGAACTCACTAAAAAGAATCTGATTGTGGTAAAAGGTAAAAGGTATTACAAATTATATTTGATGAAAGCCAAGTGTTTCAAAAAGTGTATTAATATTACAGATGATTCTGGTACAACTGATTTGTGCCACAAAAAGTTTGGTTATATGAGTGAAAAGGGGATAAAATTACTAACAAAGAAAGACCTGTTGTTTGGATTGAAGAGTACAGATTTGAAGAGTTATGATCATTGTTTAGCAAGAAAACTAAATAGAGTCAGTTTTAAGAGTCATCCTCATTCTAGAACATCAGGTATGTTAGATTTGGTTCATTCTGATTTCTATAGTCCCATGAAGATAGTGACACGTAGTAATTTTTCATATTTTGTGACATTTATTGATAATCACTCGAGAAAGGTATGGGCTTATACATTAAAGTTCAAGTGTTAGATGTCTTCAAGCAATTTTAGAATTCAGTTGAGAAAGAGACTCATAAAATGCTGAAATGTATACGAACTGATAGTGGGGGAGAATATATTGAGCCATTTGATGAGTATTGTAAGCAGCAGGGCATTCGACATCAGAAGTCTCCATAAAAAACATTACAGTTGAATGATTTAATTGAGAAGATGAACAGAACATTAGTTGAAAGAGTTAGATGTTTGTTGTCTCGTGCCAAATTCTCAAAATCTTTTTGGGGTGAGGCTTTAAATACTGTTGTTCATTTGATTAATCTCACACCATGTGTTCCATTACAATTTGATATTCCTAACAGGGTTTGGACATGCAAAGATGTCTCATATGATCATATGTGTGTCTTTGGCTGCAAAGTTTTTGTGCATGTTCCTAAGGATGAATGATTAAAACTTGACGTGAAGACTATATAGGGTGTATTTTTGAGTTATGGACAAGATGAATTTGGTTACAAATTGTCTGATGCAATTGAGGAGAAGCTTATCAGAAGCAGCGATGTGATTTTTGTGGAGAATCTGACAATTAAAGATGTTGAGAAAATTTTAAAGCTCGTGACAAAGTTTGTAGCTATTCTAGTGAATTTTAATCCAATTTTTGTGACCACTGTTCCTCAACAGGCTGTAAAAGATGCTCAAAATGACCAAAATATTAATGAGGTACAGATTGATTAGCATGATGCAGTTGATGCAAATGTTCCTGTACAAATTGATCCTAATGATCATTTCCCAGTACTTGAGAATCTACCCATTGATCCTCCTAGAAGGTCTACCAGAGTTAGACAGTTTTCTACTAAGTATTCTCCTCATGAGTATATGATGCTGACTGATGATGGAGAATCTGAGTGTTTTGCAGAAGTTTTGGAAGATGAGCACAAGAAAGAGTAGTTTGATACTATGGAAAGATGAAATGAAGACTTTGCATGAAAACAACACTTTTGAGTTTATGGCACTTCCTAAAGGTAAGAAGGTTTTGAAAAATAGATGGGCCTTTCACATTAAGAAAAATGAATTCTATTCACACCCGAGGTATAAAGTTAAACTTGTTGTTAAGAGATATAGTTAGACAAAAGTAGTCAATTTTGATGAAATCGTTGCTCCTATTGTCAAAATATCTTCTATTCAGTTAGTTCTTGACTTAGCAGCTAGCTTTGATTTAAAAATTGAGTAGATAGATGTTAAAACTGCTTTGCTTCATGGTAAGTTAGTAGAGAAAATTTACATAGAGTAGTCAGAGGATTTTGAAGTGAAAGGGAAAACGAATTATGTCTGCAAGTTGAAGAAAAGTCTATGTGACTTAAAGCAAGCACTTAAGCAGTGACATAAGAAATTTGAGTCTATTATGAGAAAGCAAAGTTTTAAAAAAACTATTTCAGATCATTGTGTTTTTGTTAATGACATGTTGATTGTTGGCAGGAATGTTTCGAAGATCAATGAGTTAAAGAAACAACTAAATAAGTCTTTTGTTATGAAAGACTTGGGGCCAGCCAAATAGATTTTGAGCGTGGAGATCTCTCGAGATAGAGTTGCTAGGAGGTTTTACTTATCTCAAGATAAGTACATTAGCCAGGTGTTTCAGAGGTTTAGCATGAATAATACTAAGTCAATAAGTACTCCTCTTGTTACTCATTTTAAGTTGAGTGTTCAACAGTGTCTTACTACTGATATATTGAAAAAGAAAATGGAGAATGTTCCTTACTCTTCAGCAGTGAAAAGTTTGATGTATGCCACAGTGTGTACCAGATCAGACATAACTTATGCAGTTAGTGTGGCAAGTCATTTTCTTTCAAATCGTGGAAGACAACATTGAGAAGCTGTTAAGTGGATTATGAGGTATCTTAGAGGCAATTCAAATATGAAATTTTGTCTTAGATGTGATGATCCTGTTTTGTTGGCTATATAGATTCTGATATGATTGAGGATGTCGATACTCGTAAATCCACTTCAAGTTATATTATCACCTATGCATGGGGAACTGCGTCTTGGCAATCTAAGTTGCTGAAGTTTGTTACTCTTTCTACCACAGAGGTAGAATTTATTGCAATCACTGAAGCATGCAAAGAGTTGATGTGGCTGAAGAAATTTATTCAAGAGCTTGGCTTTATTCAAGAGAAATATCAACTATTTTGTGACAGTCAAAGTACCATCTATCTTGGTAAGGACTATCAATTTCATGCAAGGTCAAAGCATATTGATGTCAAATATCGCTAGATTAGAGATGTTATGAGTTCTAAGTTGTTAGAGTTTGAGAAGATTCACACAGATGAAAATGGTTCTGATATGCTGACAAAGGTTCTTCTAACGGAGAAGTTTAAAACTTGTTGCTTGATAGCAGGTATGATGATACTCTCCAAATAATTCGGATGGGGAGATTTGATGGGCTTTCCTCAATATTTGGAACCCGACCCACTAAATATATAATAAGGGTTTTTTTTTATTCCTTTTGTATTAAAAGAGGGAAATAGAGAGATGTTGATTGTAGAGAGTGTCTATTGTGAGTTGCGAGGGGAGTTTTTAGAAAATTTTACTTTGTACTCCATTATTCTTGATCATAGTGAAATTTTCTCTCATGATTTGCCCGTAGATGTAGGTCTTATGACCGAACCATGTAAATCTTGTGTCTATTACTTTTATTGTGTACTTGATTATTCCTATTTCGCTTCCGTTTTGCCCAACATTTGTTCCTAACAAAAACCTTGACTACTTCCTCTTGGGTAAGTCTCAATTCAAGTAGTACTGGTCACTGTTTTATTTTCTTGATGTCCAATTCTAAGTCTACAAGAACTAAATAGCTTTGGAAATGAATCTTGAGTTTTGATCTTTTAACACTGACCCAAAGCATTAAACCCAATTTGTTAATAAGAAAGCAAATTAAGTATGACCCAAAAGTCTCATATTACTTGACCATTACTGTCATATATTTGATGTGGGACATATTGAATCTTTACTCTTCTTTCCTCAGCGTGTCTTTTGAAGAACTTCATTTTTTCTTGGGATAGGTATGTCTTTTGTGGAACTGTTTACAAGTGTAAAACTGATATGAAATATTAGCTCCATTTGGATGGATTTTTTGGAGCATTTTTTGAAAATTTTTTTTTCAAATCTGTTTGGACAAGTGAAAAATTTTTAGTCAAAAAGTTAAAAAATTTTTTGGTCAAACTTTTTCACCAAAATTTTCCATCAAGTTTTTCATTTGAAATTTCAAATGTACTTTAGAAACGTTTTACATAATTATTCACAAAAGCAAGCATGTTTATGTTCAAAATTTGTTTAGAAAAACTGAAAAAATTACGAGTAACCAAATGAGATTCATTTTCGATAGGTTTTGAGACGAGATGAAGAAGCGGACGACGAAACAGACATCTGCTTCTTTAAGCGGACGATGAAGCGGACGTTCGCTTCTTTAACCAAACGTCCGCTTCAGAGACAAAATTGTCTCAGCGAGTATTGGGGCACGGACGCTGGCAGCGCCCATTCTTAGTGCTCGCTGAGACATTTTTGTCTCTGAAGCGGACGTCTGTTTCACTACTTTTTTCAAAATTTTTGAACTATGCAAACACTTTTTCAATCACTTTTCAAACCACCATCATGTCACTTTAAAAAAATTTTCACATTCAAACACTTTTTTACCTTTCCAAAAAAGTGAATAAAAAATAATCCAAATAATTTTTTCAATAATTCTAAAAAAACACTTCAAATAATGCTATCCAAACGGAGCCTTTATTTTTAATCGTCATGAAGACCTTGAAGGGCAACACATGCTGGATTGGTGTAGACGCTACAAGATCATAGGAGAAATAGCAAGAGAACTTATTTATCTTTACGAAGATTCACGCTTTAGAATTATACATCCCGATCTTAAAGCTAGCAACATATTACTAGAAAGAGATATCAATCCAAAGATAGCAGATTTCGGCCTGGCAAGGCTTTTTGGTGCTAATTAGTCTACAGCAACTACAAACATTATCGTGGGGACATAGTAATTTCTGAACTTTTTCATAATTTTTATGGAAAACGAGGCATACCCTCTGTAGTAGAAGCACAAATAATTTGCACTAACATATTCATCAAGATGTCTTCTTTAATTGCTACCATAATCGATATCTTAATCAATAGTTTTTACTTTTTATTAAAATTGATCATGAACTGCCTGAAGAGCTTTAATCATTTTGCTCAAGTAAAAACATATAACGTTCTCATTTCAGATCTGAACACAATTAATGTGAATAGTATATATCTTCAGTTTGTAGTCTTAACATATTTTTACACGCTTGTGATAAACTTCCACAATCCACATATTTGTAACATTTGCAAATTCTAACCATGCCTATCAATGGCTTTCGTTGTAGTGGTTATATGTCTCCTGAATATGCCATGCATGGCCGTTCTCAGCCAAATCAGATGTGTTCAGTTCAGTTTTGGTGTTCTAGTTCTGGAAATTATAGCTGGTAAGAAGAATAGTAGCTTCTACCAATCAGATGGTGCTGAAGATCTTCTAAGCTATGTGAGTGTGAATTAACAACCATTTCCTTTTCTTTCTAGTTCTAAGCTTTTGTTCTAATTCTATGTTTTATTTGTGAAATATACTAGTCTATAAGGCATCAATGTACGTAATTGCAATAAATGCTGTAGGCTTGGAAGCTATCTAGGGATGGGACACCATTAGCATTGTTAATCCAACTATCGGAGACTCCTCTGCCCGAAATGAAGTCATTCAAAGTATCCATATTGGCTTACTGTGTGTTCAACAAGATGTTGATCAAAGGCCTACCATGGCTTTCAGTGGTTCTTATGCTTACTCGTCGGACAGTCACCTTGCCCACCCCTAATCGTCCTGCATGTTTTATTCACACCAGAACACAGAGCTTTCCTAAAGAGTTAAAATTTGATCTATCCACATCCAACTCGCCACCTGCTTCAGTCAATGAAACAACAATTACATAATTATATCCAAGATAGATGATGAAATTGGGCATTGGCATTTGCATGAGTATCAAAGTGGATCTACGAGTAAAATTTTCTAAATGCAGGACAACTTGTTACTTCCCCGTATCTTAGGTGTTAAATTTTAGGACGTACTTCTCTGGCATGCCATATGGTATCCATTGTACTAATACACCATAGTCACCTAAGCATTTCCTTAGAATATTGTTACTCGGTTTGTCATATTTCATCATTTGTATTGTAGAATCCACAAAATTTATGGGTTCAAATAACAACTTGCAGAATTATAGAATTGAGAGAAATTAATCAAAAGAAAATATATGGGAAGCAAAAAATAAAAAACTCATAATATTATTAATATCTCAACTAAAAAAAAATATGCTCAATAAATTCTATGAACTCTATAAAGCCTCATCCTAAACTCTACGGGACTCTCTAAAAAATTAGACCAACAAATACCTTATATATGACTAACTACACTTAATAGACAAGAAACACTAAACACAATTAGTTACCAAATAAACTATTCTACTACAAATATAAAAATACTAAAAAACCAAATAGGAATCTGCCAGCCTTGATTTAATTATTCCAACATTACCTCCCTTAAATCAAGCACTCCATTGAATCAAATTCTATTCCATCTCGAGCATAGATCTCCATTGAAGTTTCTGTTACTGTATGCATGATATGTAACACCTTGTAATCAATCTTTACCTTCACACGTGATAGTGGACGAATTTTATATTTTGTAAATAATTTTTTGGCTAAATTTTCTTTTTTATCAAAAAATTTGCTCATACACACCTATTGATCAACATATTTACCACAGTTAATCTCAAAATATCACCAACAAAATTGCACAAAAACAAAAAATCATAACCTTCTTCCTTGACAGAATTTTTACTACCAGAGAATCCAAATACTCCACTACCACAATCTTCATACTATTTATGCTCTCCAAAAAATACATTTTTATCATTATTCAAATCTCTATTTTCAAATAATATCTCAGTCCCAATAAAATCCATATTATCAATCTAATCATATTGTCATGGATTTGATAACCTTAAATCTTCAAATTATCATCACCAATTTCAGCATTAATTTTTCTTTCACCATTGAGAGAGACCGAATCAACAAAATAAATCTCATCCACAATTTCTTCTTCTTCTTCTTCTTCTTCTTCTAAAAAATTACCACTTTTTCTTTCTCAATAAAATTCTTCATTTTTTATCACCCCAAAAATTGTATCCAAATCAAAATTGTCAACAATTTTCGAAAACACTTTGAGTAAATTTCTCTTCATCAAAATTTAATTCCCACCAAAAACCAAACTTAGGCTTTGAAAAAAAGGCAAAACTTGATTTGTTTTATTGTAAATATATCTCCAAATTCTATGAGGTATCTTTGAATAAAGAAAAAAATTTTCTATAAACTTTTCCACTCATTGATTTGTACATAATCTTCCAAAACAATTTTTTCTTTTGTTTCCGATTTTTTTTTTGGCAAAGGACAGACTAATTTTTCATCAATAATATCGCTTAAATCACATTGTTTGAGATATTGTCCCATTATCCATTATGTTTTCCCTTGACTACTAATGCAAGCATGCAAAATTCTAAATTTTTCACCATTAACCAACTCTTTTTTTCATCTTAAGATCACAAAAAAAAATTTTTTACCTGGAAAAATAAATTCTTCTTCCTTGACTCTCCAATTTATTTAGCCTCCCTGACTGAAACCTGAATCAAACTTTTCAATTCTGTAAACATATAGCATCAATAAATCTGACAAGATCCTTCATTGGTCTCTCTCCCAATACTCACATTCAATCCCAATTTTTTATTTATTCTTCAACAACGAAATATTTCATTGAATTTGAATTATAAAACACTGGGGATGGAGTCTCAATTAAAACCAATAAACTGTGACAATCAAAACAAGACTTCAAAATAAGGATAAAGGTTTTACCTTCCACCTAGAAGTTTCTGTTATTCACCTAAGCAACAACAAGACGTATGGATAATGAGGAAGCTCTGTTAAGTATGAAAGCAATCATCTTAATTTAACTGTCAATTTGGGCGGTTTGGGCCTATAGGCCCAATCTGGCAATACTTTTTCGTATTGGGCCTTCACTGGGCAAACGCGTGAAAAGGACCCCCGGTTAAATTTTTGAGAATGAGGATATGAAGAATATGGTTAATATTATTTTGGAAACTTTAAATTATGATGCATATGACAAAATTGATGCTTCTTTCCAGCAGTATCTAAACATCTAATGAATTAATGGAGTTTTTTTTTTTTTTGACAACAATTATTAGTGATCTCTACAGAATGTTGCTTTTTTTTTTTTACCTGTTGAAATCCCACCTAAAAATGTCCCCTACCCTCTCTTGCCTCTCCTTTTTCTTTCAATCCAAACCTCCAAGGGGTAAAGACAATTTTTGATGGCTATGTTTCAAGACTGATAAAGTATTTTCGGCAAATTTCTAAACAGACCAAATTCCACAGCTCTGCCATGAACATGAGCCCCCCCCCCCCCCCCCCGGCGCCGCCCTCTTCCTCCTCTCTTCGCCTCCTCCTTCTCCTTCTCTTCTCACAATAATTTGCACATTATTTACACCATTAATTATGAAGGGCAAAATGGATACTAAAATACATCGTACACTATAATTCACAATTACGAGATTTTACTCAAAACCCCTCACCAATAAAAGCAAGCATACCATAAAACTAACATGCGACTTTACAAAGTGTTCTTAGCCTAGGTTCCAATTCAAATGGGAATTGCAAAGGCCAAAAGTCCAGTGTACCTGGGGGCACAGTTTTGTCAACGGAATGCATATCACGTTGGAGTTAGTCTCGAACATAATTGTCTTGGTTCAAAAAGTATTAACCAAATTATTACAATCTTCCGTGTGGAAATATTTTGTAAATTAAATAAAAGTAATAAGACTTTCTAAATTAATTATAAATAGTTGGAGAAGGCCAGCCGCGGACATCAGTACGGACTGGAATCACGGTTACTTTTTGAAAATATGTAGAGAGTAGCTGCGGAGGCTGCCATGAAAGCCCACAACAACACTGTAGATGGATTTTTAGAAAGTAGTTACGGGGCAGCTGTGAACGCAAGGCCTGTGGTAACTTTCTAAATTGATCTCCGGAGAGTAGCCGCGGTTGTAGCCATGAAAGCAAGGTTCGTGGCTCAACCCGGCGGCTGGGAGTACCGTTTAAATTTTTTAGAACGTTTTTGACGCTTTTCCAATTGAGTTTTCCACCTTTTCATACCAAAATGTATGGAGGCTATGTCTGTACAAATTTGAAAAAGGTAAAATTCAACTTAGGACTATAAAAGCTACTAGTCTCTAAGAAAGTAACTAACTTTAGATTCTTAAGCATTTCTACACAAAAGAGGAACAAGATTTTTGTTGTTTGGTTCTCTAATTCTTGTTTGCACACTAGAGGCAAATAGCCTAAACCCTGCTGTAAATACTTTGTGTAGTGAGACTATTAAGACCTTAAGGATAGTGATTTATTCACGCCTCAAGGGTGTTAAAATCTTCTACTCTTCTAAATTTTCTACAAATTCTTTTCCTTTTTCTTCAAATTCGTGTTCTATACTTCTAACACTTGCATCCTCAAATGATAGTCTATTACTTATTTGACGGTTTGTCCTATCTCGATTTTCTTCTTTTCTTTGAAAAGCGCAAGCAGTAAACCATGGAAAAACATAGTGAGATAGATATTTATCTTCCTATAATTTCGCAACTGTGTATTATTTTTTGCGACACCTTTAAATTCTAATTTTTACCTCATATAATATTAATAATATCAAATATACTAGTAGATACCACGGTAACCAACTATTAGTTACTATCAAATACTCCCTTCTTTGATAATTTATTTTTTGAAATTCCGCATACTTGTGCAAAGAATTTCCTTGCATTTACTTAGAAAATTTTAATGCCGATTCTATTGTTCTGCAAAAAGATAAAGCTTTTATATCTTCACATTTTCATTGGGGTTCTCAAAACTGATTAAGCAGTAATCATTTGATCATTAATATTAATATATTCTTTTCTTGAAAAGGTGCAATGGCTTACTATTTCAATAAAATCAAGAGATGGATTATAAATATTAGTTCAACGGTCGTCTTCAATAGAACATCTGAACGAGAATTTTCTGTCTAGCAAAAGGGCATTTGAGTTCAAAACGCATTTGTATAGTTCTCTGTTGCTTGAGCAACAAAGAATTAGACAACCAATTTGGACTAGAAGTGAGGAGAAAGCTGGCAAGTCTCTTTAATTTTTTGGACCATTGTTAACTATCATTTTCATCAGTAGAATGGGGATTTTCAATATTCACTTTCCTTAGGTTGAATTTTCCGTAAAGATTGTGCAGGAGCCATTTATTTTGTTCATCCAATTTTAAGCAGTTGAAGGTGGAAAGAATCTTTGGCCAACGGGTTCAATTTTTCGATGATCTTGACCTAGTGCAAGTTATTTTAAGAACTGATTAAAAATTAATAGAAGTACTTATTTACAAACGTGCTTTACGAGGCATGATTTAACGCAAGACTAAAAACTAATGGCTCTGTTTGGTTATATTATTTGAGCCATTTTTTGAAAAAAATTTTTCCAATCCATTTTGATTGATGAAAATTATTTGGTCAAAAAGTAAAAAAAATTTTCACCAAATTTTCCCGCCAAATTTTCATTCTAAATTTCAAATGAACTTTAGAGACTTTTTACACAATTATTTACAAAAGCAAATATGTTTATGTTCAAAATTTGTTTAGAAAAACTAAAAAAATTGTGAGTAACAAAATGAGATCTATTTTCAGTAGGTTTTGAGATTGGATGACGAAGCGGACGTCCGTTTCTTTAAGCAAACGTTTGCTAAGACACAGAAATGTCTTAGCGGACGTCCACTTCTTTAAGCAGACGATGAAGTGGACGTCCGCTTCTTTAAGCGAATGTCCGCTAAGACATAGAAATGTCTTAGCGGACGTCTACTTCTTTAAGCGGACAATGAAGCGGACATCCGCTTCTTTAAGTGGACGTTCGCTTTTTTCAAACTATTATTATGTCACATTAAAAAAATTTTCACATTCAAACAATTTGTTAACTTTCTAAAAAAGTCAACAAAAACAATTCAAATAATTTTTTCCAAATAATTTAAAAAAAAACACTTTAAATAACACTATCCAAACGGAGCCAATAGAAGTACAACCTTTCTTCCCAAAATACAAAAAAAAATTGACTTGCAAAAATATTTGACGACTAACAACATAGGCAATGTTAGCAGAGAAAAATACAATGAAATTTTATTTTAACACATGTAAAAATATGTAAGAAAAGAGAAGCTACAAATATAATATTTTTGGCTTTCATATTGACCAGCATAAAATCGTGGTACAATTGCTTTAACGTTATTTAGAATTTGTCTTAGACTTTCAACTCATTCAACTCTTCTTAATAACAAAGCTCCCTATGGATAGCCCACCAAATTTGAATAATAAAAAACCTAATTGGAATAGATAAGAAAATTCTAATAGGAAACTAATAAATAATATAATAACCTACTAAAAATTTAACTAAAATATAACATGTAGAATAAAATTAGAAACTTTTAACTTTTTAAGGAATTTGGTTTAATTATGCCAAAATACAAGAATAATACTTCAGCAGAAAATGTAAAAAATTTAGATGAAGCTAAAAGTACCCCATTTATGCATGTCCAAAAATTACTTTGGCCTCCATATATCTAAATAATCTTACAAAAACTATAGAAATAGGAACCATACCATTGTTTTCGTTACTTATTACCACCTATTGTTCAAATTCCAATAACTGTCAGCTTTAATTATTTCGTGAAATGTAACTTGGAAACGCTATTTCATAAAATTGGAAAAAAAATTTACTAATCACGAATTAAATATATAGCATAGGTGTAGATTAAAATTTACATGGTTTAATATGGACATTATTAATCACAAATTCAAAGATTGTGTTGGTGAACAAATCCTCACAAATTACTACCTCAAATTCATGCCCACTGTCATTTTCTCTTCGCTGCCGTAGCTTTTTCGACGTTGTACTACGTCCACTTGCCCTTTTCTTCCCGTCAACAAATTTGATAGCTGAAGTGACACTTCCAGCTAGTAAAAAATAAACAATTAGATTTAAGATTTTTTTTTTATTGAGATTTCCATAACATAAATCTTGTACAATACTTGATAAACTATTTACAATACAATGCTTACCTAAACTAGTACTATGAACTGACAACATAATTCTATCTAGATACAAAATAATGGCTCCGTCTGAATAGTGTTATTTGGAGTGTTTTTTTAGAATTATTTAAAAAAATTATTTAGATTATTTTTTGTTGACTTTTTTAGAAAGTTGAAAAAGTGTTTGAATGTGAAAATTTTTTTGATGTGACATAATAGTGATTTGAAAAAAGCATACGTTTGTTTCGTTGTTCGCTAAGACATTTTTGTGTTTTAGCTGATGTTCGCTTAAAGAAGTGGATGTCCACTTCGTCATCTGTTTAAAGAAGTAGACGTCCACTAAAACATTTCTGTGTCTTAGTAGACGTTCGCTTAAAGAAGCGGACGTCCGCTTCGTCGTCCGCTAAGTTGTCCGATCTCAAAACCTATCGAAAATGGATCTCATTATGTCACTCGCAATTTTTCTAATTTTTCTAAACAAATTTTAAACATAAACATGTTTGCTTTTGTGAATAATTGTGTAAAAAGTCTCTAAAGTTAATTTAAAATTTAGAATGAAAATTTGGTAAGAAAATTTGGTAAAAAAATTTGACCAAAAAATTTTTTACTTTTTGACCAAATAATTTTCGTCAATCCAAACAGATTGGAAAAATTTTTTTCAAAAAATGGTTCAAATAATATAACCAAACAGAGCCAATACTTTTCTAAACTAGAGCTATAAACTAATTACACAGTTCCATCCGGATACAAAATACATTTGCACAAGGAAAGAATCAATCAAGCCATAATTAAGCGCAATCATTCAAGCCATAATCAAACATAATCAAGTTGCCATAATTGAGCCCAATCAATCAAACCATAATCAAACTCAATCAATCAACTGACAAATCAAGCCATAATCTCTAGTAATCTTCACGCCACAATTAAGCCCAATCAATCAAGCCGTAATCAAGCCCAATTCATCAACTCACACATCAAGCCATAATTTTAGGTAATCTTCAACGTAGCTTTTTTTTTTTTTTTTTTCTCCCTTTTCTGGAGTACAATCATTTCCGACTTCTCTCTTACATTCACAACCATTTAAGATTCTCCTATCCTATCGTATCCACGTTTTTCTCTTATGAAAAATCATCTTTCAACAATTCTTATCTATTTGCTGCTTGAATGTTTCCTCGTAACCATTGCTGGGGAAAAAAAAAAAGAAAAGAAAAAACAAAGCCTACTTCAACTTTATTCAATTCCATACGGTCATAGAATTGGAAGTCGTCAGAAGTCGTCTCTCTCTAGTACAATGCAACCACTAACCACTTGTTTCCTAATCTAATGAATATCAATACCAATAACTGCAGTACTACTCTATAAAGTTTGATACTGTTCTAGTTAAAATTGCCAAACTATTTTCAGATATTTTGAGCACTACATAATCACTAATTCACCGTCATGCCTTCTTTTGAAATCATATCCAGAAATACAGTATGTTTTTCTTGCATGTTCTCCTTCCTGATTTTCTTCAATAGGAGAGTATATAGCGCAAGTTTTTTAGGATTCTACTGCGAAAATGTTACCTACAATCCTAATACTACCAATAGCCCATACAGGACCAACCTGAATTTTCTTTTCTCCACTCTATCTTCCAATTCATCTAGGAGAACCGGCTTCTATAATTCCACGGTTGCTGGCAGAAATGACCCCTCTAACACGATCTATGGTCTATTTCTCTGTCGTGGGGATGTTAATGTTGACGTTTGTGAACAGTGTGTGGACGCTGCTTCTGGAAGAATTGTTCAGCAGTGCCCCAATCAAAAGGGTGCGATTGTATGGTAGGATGAGTGTTTGTTAAGGTACTCGAATCAGTACATCTTTTCTAGAAGGGATGCCAACATTGGACTAGTGCTGCGTAATACACAGAATGTAACTGATCCAGCGCGATTCAACGATTTATTGGAGAATTTGATGGACAAGATTCAGACCCAGGCTGCAAATGATCGCTCAGGGAAAACATTTGCTGTTGCAGAAGCCAATTTTTCGTCTTTCCAGAGATTATATACCCTGGCACAATGCACACCTGATCTTTCCACTCTGGATTGTACTGCTTGCCTTAGTATTGCTATCTAAAAACTTCCAAGTTGCTGCAGTAACAAACAAGGAGGTAGAGTTATCTTTCCCAGCTGCAACGTCAGATATGAGCTATACCGTTTCTACAACAATACTGCAGTAGCACCTCCACCTGCACCAAATCCTCCGCCGCCTGCTCTGCCCCCTACCGCCCCTACAACATCAAGCAGTAAAGGTAAGCTCCCATACATCCTTATCTGTATAGACCATGCTGTAAATGTTTATATCACGTACAGAATAAGTGTACATGTATAATTCCTTAAAGCTATAACTTAAAGTCTCTTTAAAATTTTCTGTTAGTGGATTCTGTAAGGTCGATATAGAACACAGTTTTAAGCTATGTTTTCAGATTTGGACTTGGTGTAGACTCGGTCGAACTCAGAGATCAGGGTCAAGGGTTAATGGGTTTGATAGGAGGGCGACTCGGGATTGAGCTAACGTCATAAATATGTCATATACAAACATCCCTATTAATTTTTTCTTTTTCTCCAATTTTAATTGTTAGTCAAGAGTGAAAAAATGTTAAAGAGTCCACAAAAATATAGCTAACCAAAAATATTATAAACATAGAGTTCTACTCTATTTCCATTGGGCAAAGAAATAAGATGATGTCTCGCATAATTTTCACTACCAAAGTGACAAATTTTTCACAAAATATTAGTTTGGTTATAATTTTTAAGCATATATGCCACCTTTGTTTTTGGAAGCATGCAAATTAAAAAGACCTTTTTCTTAATTTTCTAGATATAGTTTTTTGTTGTCAATGTATAAAAATACAACAAAGGCAAAGGAATAGGGACTTACACGAGTCTTTCAATTTTTTGACTGGGGCTTCGGACCCACATAAGCCACCATTTACTTTGATTGAAATTTATATGATCGTATGCAATTTTTGAAAACTAAGGGTGGGCTCTTGGATTTGATTGAAGGAGAAGCAACAGAATTTGAAGGGTTGGCTCGGGTTCTACAATCACCAGCTAAATTGACTGGTTTTGATAGGCTAAATTCGATTTTGACCGGATTTGACTTATTTTTTAATTTTTAATTATTTTGTCCGACTCGGATCGAATGCTTAGTTGGTTTCATGTCGAATTGGCTGGTCCGATCCAAGTTTGAAAACAAAGGTTTTAAGTGTTTGTATCGTGTGCAGAGAAAACGTACACATATCATCACTTACAGCTGTGAAATGGTTTGTGAGCAGGTGCAAATTCTGAACATTGATCCTATCAAAGCTTATTTGTTCTTAACTTATTATTCCAAATGAGCATCACAGTTCCTAGATGGACTTATTTATTTTAAGGGTAAAAATATCTCCTTATAGTATTAATTTCGACCATGTTGTTCTCTTATTTTTTTCAATATAATCACATAAAAACTTTATGATTTTATGAAAGGTGAAAAATAGATAGAGTCAATGCTCTATCTAAAATATTCCATATCTGATTCTGATAATATGCTAATGATGCAGAATATTCCGTCTATTTTTTATATTTCATAAAATCATAGGGGGTTATTTAATCATATTAAAAAGATAAAGAGAATTGTGTAATCGAAAGCGATACCATTGGGTATTTCATAATTTACCCTTATTTTAATAGGTGACGAGATGATTTAGCTATTAGAAAGTCCTTGTTTTTAAAGAACAGAGTGGGTGGGTGGTGTTGTCTCAAAAATGAACCCTAACACTTTAACATCGTGCTTTTTTAACCCCACACTTCTAAAATGATGTATCCCTCCAAGTATTTGAGGTTATTTGTAAATGCTATAAAAAAAAAAAAAAAAAGCTCCACCCTGAAATTCATTTCAAAATTTAGCAATTTTGTTCCAAAACTCATTTCAAATGCACCATTTACACGAATGCAGGTAAAATTGTTTAGTTACACATCTATAATTTCACTATCTATGGTTTAACTGTATGCCATGGTTAGGTAGTTCACCACAAGCATCAGAAACTAAACTCAATATTTTACACAATATCCACGTTGAGAAGCCTTACAGGTTAATTCCTTGATGCTAATATTATGAACACTTTCCATTTTATGTCTTTGTTTTAACTCTTTGCACTGGAATCGAACGAATCCAAAGTTCAGTATCCAATAGAGATATGTTCCAGAGATACAAAGATTTATTGAACTAAAGAACTTTCTTTTGATAATTCAGATAAAAAAGGAGGCTCACTGGGAACAATTATTGCCATTGTTGTTCCGGTGGTTGTTTCCATTTTGCTGTTTGTGTTAGCCTCCTTTTTCATAATAAGGAGATCAAGGAAGAGTCATTATGCCATTGTGGATGCAACTGGTAAAGTTACAGCTGTTAGAATTTGTATTAATAGAACAGAGAAGAAAGCATTAGAATCCTCATTGCTATGGAATCTTTCGATGTCTAATGATGAACATTGATATGTTTATCCTGCAGATGGATCTCAAATCTTAACACCTGAATCATTGCAATATAATCTGAGTTCAATTCAAGCTGCCACAGACAACTTTCTCTGTTGATAACAAAATTGGTGAAGGTGGTTTTGGTCATGTCTTAAGGTATATACAACTGAAGTAATTAGAAGTTTTCAAGAATGATAGTTATCCACATTATATGATGGTTCTAATCAACTCCTCCTTGCTGTATGCACTGATTAGGGAACTCTTCCAGATGGTCAAGAAATAGCCGTGAAGCGATTGTCTAGAAGCTCAATGCAAGGTTTAGAAGAGTTCAAGAATGAAATTGTATTGGTTGCTAATCTCCAACATAGAAATCTGGTTCGACTGCTGGGATTTTGCTTCGAAGGAGAAGAAAAGTTGCTAATCTACGAATTTATTCCTAACAAAAGTCTTGACTACTTTCTCTTTGGTAGGCCTCAATTCAAGTATTACTGGTTAATATTTTAATTTCTAGACGTCCAATTCAAAGTCTAGAAGTACTAAATAGCTTTGAAAATAAATCTCAGTTTTGATCAATTTACCCTAGTCCAAAATATTCAGGCCAAGATGTTAATAAGAGAGTACATTAATTACGACCCAAAAGTCTCTACTATTTGACCATTACTGTCATACATATATGATGTGGACATTTTGGGTCATTACACTTCTTTGATTAGCGTGCTTTTGGGGGAAAAAAAAAATTCCTTTGACAAAGGTATGTCTTTTATGGATTGTTAAGTCTTAAACTGACCTGAAAACATCGTTTTTTTAATTGCCATGAAGACCCTGAAAGGCAACATATGCTGGATTGGTCTAGACGGTACAAGATCATAGGAGGAATAGCTAGAGGACTTGTATATCTTCACGAAGACTCTCGTCTTATAATTATACATCGCGATCTTAAAGCCAGCAATATATTACTGGACGGAGATATCAATCCAAAGATAGCAGATTTTGGCATGGCTAGGCTTTTTGGGGCTGATCAATCTGCAGCAACTACAAACATCATCGCTGGGACATAGTAAGTTCTAAACTTGCTCGTAATTTTGATGGAAAATGAGGCATAACCTCTGCAGAAGCACAATCATGTGCCCTAGCATATCAAGAAGTCTTCTTTAATTGCTACCACGATTGATATCTTAATAAAAAATTTTATTCTTTATCAAAAGTGATCATGAAAGGCCTAGATAGCTTCAATCATGTTGCTGCAGAAAACATACAAAATTATTATTCCAGATATAACATAATCAATGTAAATAGTATATGTCTTAGACTGCAGTCTAACACATTTTTTCATTCTTATAATATACAGCCAGATTCCACATATATGTAACATTTGCAATTTCTAACCATGCCTGTCAATTGCTTTCATTGTAGTGGATATATGTCTCCTGAATATGCCATGCATGGCCATTTCTCAGCAAAATCAGATGTGTTCAGTTTTGGTGTTCTAGTTCTGGAAATTATAGCTGGTCAGAAGAATAGTAGCTTCTACCAAGCAGATGGTGCTGAAGATCTTCTAAGCTATGTGAGTGCAAATTAACAAACATTTTCTTTTCTTCCTAATTTCTAAATTTTTGTTCTAATTCTATGTTTTATGTGTGAAATATATCTTTAGTCTGTAAGAAATCAATGTAACTAATTGCAATAATTGTTGTAGGCTTGGAAGCAATGGAGAAATGGGACACCATTAGCATTGCTGGATCCAACTATAGGAGACTCTGCTGCCCAAAGTGAAGTCATTCAGAGTATCCATATTGGCTTACTATGTGTTCAAGAAGATGTTGATCAAAGGCCTACCATGGCTTCAGTTGTTCTTATGCTTAGTAGTCGTACAGTCACCTTGCCCGCCCCTAATCATCCCGCATTTTTTGGTCGCTCGAGAACAGAGAGCTTTCCTAAAGAGTTCAAAGTTGATCAATCCACATCCTATGCACAATGACTACATTACACGGACGAACTTTACGAACTTTGAGTAACACTTTTGTGTCTTCACATAGAAAAAGTCCTATGAAACCCTTCTTCCTCTAATCTTGTCGGTTAACATATACCTTAATAAATAAGCCCACAGACTGATATTACATTTCCAGCTAATGTAAACAGACTAAGTACCGGAATTTTGATCCATTCCAAAACCTTTGTAATTAAAACAATGAAAGAGAAAAACCCAGGATTATATATCCATAAAGCACCAAAATCAAGGACAAAATCTTCGTGTTTTACATAAATATTTCTAACAGGCATTTCGACAAGCAGTTGGGGTGCAATAACAAACTGACAAAAATCTTAAACTTAAGCCACAGAATTTAAGTGGCAGCGGACTCATCGAACTTAATTGAGTCAATTTGAGGCTTAGAAATGGTCTGATCGGTGGAAGAGAATCTGTGCATGCAGGTGTTTGATATGGGCTGTGGACTGTATAGAGAAGAAAACATGCTTCTACAGTTAACCATGAAGGCTGAGATGGTGTCCGATGAGAAGTCATTCGTCACTAATAATTTCCTCAAGGGGAATGCCATATTGATTAATTAACCAACCCCCTTTGCAGCTTTACTTGAAATTTGGAGCAATCTTATTCAAGCCAAGTTTCTCCAGCTCCAAAGTTCTTGGGAAAACAAATTCTTAAGTTGAATTTTGAAGCTTTTCTCATAGCTCAAATGAGAAATAAAAAATTTAATTTAACTATCAATTTGGGCGGTTTCGGCACTAAGCCGCCTAGAATAGCCTACATGGCCAACTTAATCCGCTAATCAAATTGATGATCCCTAAATGTCTAACAGGTGAGGAGGCTGTTTGGGCTCGAATAGGCCCAATGTGGCTAAAACTGTTCGTAGTTGGCTTTCTTTGGGCGGATGTGTGAAAAAGAAATAAGGTCATATATCGTTCCCCGTTGACTCTTTTGAGAATGAATATATGAAGAATATTGTTAATATTATTTTGGAAACTTTAAATTATAATGAATGTGACAAAATTGATGCATGTGTCTAAGAGTATCTAAACATCTAATGAGTGAATGAAAATTTTTTTGGCAATAATTGTTATTGATCTCTACAAAATGCTGTTGTTGTTGTTGTTTTCTTTTTTAATTGTTGAAATCTCACCTAAAAATATCCCTATCCCTCCCTTGCCTCTTCTTTTTCTTTCACTCCAAATCTTCCAAGGGGTAAGGACAAGTTTTGATAGCTATGTTTCTAAGGCTGACAAAATATTTTTTGGCAAATTTTTAAATAGACAAAATTCCACAGCTCTGCCGTGAACATGAGGTTTCCCTCCCTCCTGCTCTCCCTCTCACAATAATTTGCACATTATTACACCATTAACTATGAAGGGCAAAATCGATACAAATATACATCGGACACTACAATTCACAGGTATTCTTAGCCTAGAGTCCAATTGAAATGGGAATGCGAAGGCCAAAAGTCCAACGTACCTGGTGGCACAATGTAGTCAACAGAATGCATAGCACGTTGGAGTTAGTCTCGAACATAATTAACATGGTTCAAAATGTATAAACCAAATTATCATAATCTTCGTTTACTTTATGAACTTGCAGTTGAAATAGTATGCAAATGAAATAAAAGTAATAAGACTTGTTAAAATTGATTATAAATAGCTTGAGAAGGTCAGTCGTGGACGTCAGTCCGGGCTCGAGTCGCAGTTTCTTTTCGGAAATTTTTAGACAGTAGCCGCGGAAGGTGCCACGGATTCCACGGCCGCGACTTAGCCGGCAGCAATACTCTAGATGGATTTTCAAAAAGTAGCCGTAGGGGCAGCTACGGACGCAAGACCCGCGAAAACTCTCTGGATAAATTTCCAAAGAGTAGCCGCATTCACATCCATGGCTCAGCCCGTGGCTGGGAGTCACGTTCAAATTTTTCTAAACATTTTTGGCAAATTTTTTACTAGATTTTCCCACCTTTCTATACCAAAAGGTATAGAGGTTGTGTTTGTACAAATTTGAAAGGGTGAACAAAGTTCAACTATGGCTATAAAAACAAGTCTCTAAGGAAGTAACTAACTTTTGATTCTTGATCATTTCTACACAAAGAGGAATGGGATTTTTGCTGTCTGGTCCTCTAACTCTTGTTGTACTCTAGATGTAAATATCCTAAATCCTACCGCAAATACTTTCTATAGTGGGGCTATATTAAAACCTTATTGTGCACAAAACATTTTCAAATCTTTAGAAAATTAACAAACAAGAAAAATAGCAACAAATATAAAAATTTATTAATTTAACAAAGAAAAGGGTTACAATCTTTGCACGTACTAGTTATTATCAAATAATTTGTCCCCTTTTTATTATTCTTTTTCTTAAATTGCACATACTAGTGCAAAGAATTTCCTTGCATTTACTTGGAAAGTTTTAATGCATATTCTATGTTGTTTTGCAAAAAGAAAAAGCTTTTTTTTTTCCTTTACATTTTCGGTTGGGTTCTCAAAACTGATTAAGCAGTAATAATTCGATGATTAATGTTAATATATTCTTTTCTTAAAAAGGTGTAATGGCTAACTATTTCAATGAAATCAAGACGTGAATTACAACTCCTATAGTAGTAGTTCAAAGCTCAGTCTTCAGTCGAACATCTGAAACAAGAATTTTCTTTCCTGCAAAGGTGGCATTTGAAATTCATAACGCGTTTGCATTGTTATCGGACTCTTGCGGAATAAAGAATTAGACAAGAGAGTTGGACTGAAGACTGAAAGTGAGGAGAAAGTAGACGAGACTTATAGTTTTTCGGACCATGGTTAGCTATCATTTTCATCATCAGAATAGGTATTTTCTACGTGTTACAGTGATCTTGATCGAATACAATTATTTTAAGAACTAATTAAAAATTAATAGAAATACTTATTTGCAAACGTGCTTTACAAGACATGATTCAACAAAAGCTATACTAGTAGTATTATCTTTCTTCCCAAGAAAAAATGAATTTCTAAAAATATTCAACGGCCAACAAGTATTTCGTACAACGTAACTTGCATTAACATGTTTTAGATTACCATTGGTATCTTCGTAGCACTCTATAAATGTTTTTAAAACCGGACTGGACTGGCCGATTTGATCGGTTGAACCGCTAACCGGCCAAGCTTTTGGTCCGGTCCGAAACAATTCATTGTAAAACTCCAAACTCGCTGTGAACCGGATTGAACCGACGAACCGAAATTGAATCTGTGAATCGGCAACCACTGGTTTTTGACTTTTGCCTTTTTTTGAAAAAAAGACACTGTAGCGCTCTAGTGGGAGGTCACCTCCCACCAAGCCTTTCAACATTAAAACCATCAAGCCAGCATCCAAGTTGTTGCTTTTTATGTTGCAAATATTTTATTTGTTCTCTCTTTAGTTTGCCTTTAATCATTTTAATAAATTAATTGATTATTACATTTTTAGTTTCTTTATTTCCTTTTGATAAAATTAACTCATTTTTACTTTTTTAGTTTATTTATTTCATTAATCACATTTATTGAATTTAATTGATTCTTACTTTTTAGTTTAATCATGTTTAATGAAATTAATTAATTCTTACCCTTTTCATCTTGGCATCCAAATTCATTATTTTAAAAAAATGTTAGATTTACTTTAACCAAAATCTCTCCTATTAAAATTAGTCCTTTTATCTAAATTATTTAATTATTCATTTATATGCCTAAAACATTCTCCTAATTAAAAGTTTAAATTGGTATTTTTGTAAGGCATTTGTGTAAATTTTTTAATTATGGTTAATCATTATTCAATAATAAGCACCTATGACATCTTGAAAGTAAGTGGATCGAAAGTTATTTCCTTTATTAAAAAAACTTAAAAATCAGTTCAAATTATTAAAATCATATTTTCCTATGCAATATATTGACTCCAATTATCATAACATCACATATCTACCTTTTCTTAACATACTAAAAGAAAATGTGTAAATTAAACAGAATTGATTAAATTAAGAACTAATAAAGCAAATAGATTTACTTATTAGTTTTATTTTTAAGACAATTGTACAAAGTCAAATTGACTCGCTCAATAGTCCGATACATCAAAAATAAAATTTCTTTTGGAGAGAATATGTCTAAAGTTAAAGCCTGAGAACCAATTTTAAATAAAGTTTAGGCTCTTTTAAGAAATTATTGAATGGTACAAAATTGTTAGAAATTACCTCTCGTTAGCTATTGTAACAAAAAAACGTAAAAAACTAAAAAATTTAAAAACTAAATAGATCTAAACTAATAGTAAGATAATCAAATTGAAATTTGAAAATAATTTGATATGAGAACCTAACTTAAAAATAGGGCAAAAATTTTTTTTATTTTCAAAAATTACATTTACTCAAGCCACCCTATATACAAAGTTAATTGTATTATTTGGTACTAAAAATAAATTTGAATTTTATATTGAAAAATTAGTCTTGATGGTATTAAAAAAAGTAGAGAATGTGAAAGCAAGCAACAAATATGATTTAATAATTTAGAATGTTCAAAATTGTAATTTAAAATATTTAAAAACATAATAACATACTTTAATGGTTAATTTTATAGTTATTATATTTTTTATACTTGTAATGCCATTTTCTTTGTTAATTTAATTCTTATAGACATAGAATATTTTATAAAATTTTTACCAAATATAATAAATTCATTAACTTGTGAATTTGAATATAATAAATTCATTAATATATATAGTTGAATATATTTAAGCAATTAATGGGTTAACTAGTTCAACAGAGTGGTTTATATCTAGTATTTGTTTTATATTATACATTAAATTAAATTAAAAAAGAGAAAAATCATTGAACTCCGGTCCGACCGGTCCGACCTTGAACCCCTCCCCCCTCCGGTTCATTAACCGGTTTGGTTTTTAAAACATTATCTGTAATTAATAAAATTGTACAAACAATGTACTAATCATGGTTAAAATCTACGTGTTTTATTCTGGGCTTTAATCACAAATTCAAGGATTGTGTGGTGACAAAATCCTCACAAATTACTACCCAAATTAATACCCATTATCATTTTATCTTCGCAGCCGTGGCTTTTACGACCTTGTCCCATCGATTTTCCTCGTTTCTACTCATCTACAAATTGGAGAGCTGAAGTGAAAATTCCAGCAAAATTTTTTTTTCCTTGTTGGGTACAATGATTTCCAGTTTTTTCACACATAATCCACTAATCAACTTGGTGAACCCTAAAAATCTAACAGGTCCGGAGGCTGTTTGGGCCATATAGGCCCAATCTGGCTGTAATTGTTCGTATTCGGCTTTCTCTGGGGAAACGCGTGAAAAGGAAATGAAGTCATATATCGTCCCCGTTGACTTTTTGAGGATGAGGATATGAAGAATATGGTTAATATTTATTTATTTATTTTCTTGACAATGAGGGAAAGGGATTGAGAAACCCACTCAACTCTAATTAAATATGTTTAATATTTATTTTGAAACCTTTAAATTATAATGAATACGACAAAATTGATGCTTGTTTCCAGCAGTATCTAAACATCTAATGAATGGACGAATTTTTTTTTTTTTCCTTTTGACGATAATTGTTAGTGATCTCTACAGAGTGCTGCTTTTTTTTTTTTTTTTTTTTAATTTTTACCTGTTGAAATCCCACCTAAAAATGTCCCCTTCCTTCCCTTGCCTCTTCTTTTTCTTTCACGCCAAATCTCCAAGGGGTAAAGACAATTTCTGATAGGTTTCAAGACTGACAAAGTATTTTCGACAAATTTCCAAATAGACCAAATTCCACGGCTCTCCCGTGAACATGAGGTGTTCCCCTCCCCCATCCCCCTCCAAAAAAAAAAAAAAAAATCCTAGCCCTCAGGTTAGAGATGGCAATGTGTCCCAAGACCCATTGGAATCTCATGCCATATTTAATTTGGATGGGATGGGTATCAATAATATGAGATTGGGCTTATTTGAGATTATACCCATTAATGCCCATTTAAATATAGGTATAGGTTGGGAATTGATTGGGATTCCCATACCCAAATATAAAAAAACCTTTGAATAATTTATATTTGATTAAATCTACCTCTTCCATACTCTCTCTTGAAAAAATCTTCATTTTAAGCTACATTAACAAAGTATCTTTCATCCTTTCTTTGTTTTATTGACTTTTAACATTTTTTTCAATGACAGTAGAATATGGTGGTCTCTAACATCCTTGATACAATGATCGGCATGTTGTAATTTTATTTTTCATTTTTGGCTTCTTCATTTTAGCCTATTCAATTCATCTATTTCTCATCCGAATATTATGTTAAATTTTACCTCTTGACATCAATTCTGTGAGGTTAAACTGATATTTGTACTAAAAAAAATTTATGTAGATTTCATATGTAGAGTGCTTTAATTAAACTGATATTTTTTTAAAAAAATTATTTTAGAATATTCTCTAAAGATGTTTTTCAATCACTTTTAAAAGTTTTTAATTCATCTTTTTATGTCACATAATTATACTCTAAAAATTGTTGTAGTATTATTTGCCATTTTAAGTAGCAAAATTACAAGGAAATTTCTTATTATCATTTAATTTATAAAAAGCAGCCATATTACTAGATTCTTCACTCTCCAAAATAGGTTTGCTAATTACTTTTGTCTTTTTGTACCCACACAAATTAAGGCTTTGATTTAAGCATTGTAATTTTTTTTAAATGGTCAATTTTTTTGCAAAGTGGTAACCATTCATACTCGATTCTTTTTACAACATTTTAACTCCAAATTTATTAACCATAGGAATAGCAGTAGGAAATTGAGATTCACCAATCAATTCAAAACATACACGAGCAAAAGTGATGAATTTAAGTGTCAGATGTTTTAATAAAATAACATCCAAATTAATGTTTTTAGGGGTAGATAAATTAGATCTCTGTATATTCTCAATCTATCCTCTTTACATGTAATCATCGAAAAATTATAGTTTTAATTGAAATGTTAATAAAGCATTAAAAAATTGTAGTTTATAATTGAAAGGTTAGAAAACATTAAAAAATGAGATTTAAAAAAGAATAATACAAAAAATGGAAATTTATTGATGTTAATAAACTAAAAATATGAATGATATAAAAAAGAAATATTAAGGTTAAATTAAAAAATTAAATGATATTAGAAAAATAGGAATTGATTAATAAGGAAAGATAGTTTTAAAAATTTTAATAAAATGGGATTTACTGGGTATTTGGGTGGGATCAAAATGGGACTAACACATTTTAGTCCCACCCATATTGATCTCATAATAAATATGGGACTGTTTGAGGTCTGGCTCATATTTCACAATTTCAATTAAGTCCCACCCATCTCGCCTATCCCGCCCATTTGCCATCTCTATCCTCGGCTTATGAAGGGCAAAATAGATACATCGTACACTATAATTCACAATTACGAGATTTGACTCAAAAGCACTCACCAATAAAAGCAAGCATATCATAAAGCTAACATGAGACTTCATCAAGTTTTCTTTGCCTAGAGTCCAATTCAAATGGGAACGCGAAGGCCAAAAGCCAGGATTGCCGGGTGGGACACATTTTAGTCAACGGAATGCATATCACGTTGGAGTTAGTCTCGAACATAATTGACTTGGTTCAAAAAATATCAACCAAAGTATCATAATCTCCCTTTAGTTTATGAACTTGCTGTAGAAATAGTTTGTAAATAAAATAAAAGTAATAAGACTTGTTAAAATTAATTATAAATAGTTTGAGAAGGTTGCCGCTCCGGGTTGGAGTCTCGGTTATTTTTTTTTAATTTTCAGAGAGCAGCCGCAGAAGCTATTGCAGACTCCACGTCCGATGCTCAACTCGCAGCAACACTCTAGATGGACTTCCAGAGAGTAGCCGTATCCCAGCTGGGAGTAACTAACTAATTTTTCTGAACATTTTTTTTGCACTTCTTCGCTTTATTTTTCCACCTTTTCATAACAAAACACGTGGAGGTTACGTCTGTACAAATTTAAAAGGGTGAAATTCAACCATG
>JAMWEH010001558.1:0-23499 GCA_024721245.1 Mitragyna speciosa | reverse complement strand
TTTTAGCACATTTTCTGGGAATCTAGTCTGGGCACGAATATTGGTCAACCATCTTTTTTTTTTTTTTAATTTTTGAATTAGGGTTAATAGCCAAGTTATTCTCTTTATTTGCTTGCTTAATTATTTGTTGAGTTGCGCTAATTTGGACACTAATCGGAACTATGATTAAAAGATTAAAATCCACACGTTTCTTAAGAATATTCTACCCCGTGAACAAAGTATGGAAGCTACAACGGTTGCGGACTTCGAACGAAAGAAGCAGCTTAATTAGAGTGCATCTTCTGGACCCTCGTAGCCCATGTCCATAGTGATGCAACTTCACTTTCCCGAGGATATGACAAAACTCGTGCATGGACAAATCCTGCTTACCTGCATGGAATCTGGAAGCAAGACCAAGAAGAGTAGAGGACTGAACAGATAATGTAGTGACTTTCCGATGATGATGCTTTAGCCATTTTGGCTAATATCATAAAAGAAAGTTTGGGCCAATTTTTAGGACAGAAATGCTATCTGGTGTAAGTACTTTCCAAAATGAAATTTTTACAATACCCAGAAATAGAAATTATTGCTGGTATATTAGTGCTAGTGTAAACACGACCACTGAACTGAAGCTTTTACTTTACTCCTTTTCTTTTTTTTTTTTTTTTTTTTGTGCGGTGTTAGGTTTCTTTATGATCAGCACGTACTGGACAAATTCAAAGACGTTTGCTCTTCAAGTCCTAGCACAGGACAAGTCCTTGTACCATTCTCTTATCCATTTATGACGAAAGGAAAAGGGCAAAACGAAAGGAAATTAATAACATTTCCAGGCCTTTGCATCACCAGGCCATTAAAGTCATATCTTGTTTCTAAGTTGGTTTGAACTTTGAAAACGATAAAGATAGGATAGCCCCACAATCCAACTTTTTTACACACTCTTAAATTTAACCCGAAGAATAAGGAAGAATATCCAAAAGCTTTGAATCTTACGTTCTTTGGAAGATCTATCCATCCATAGCATATGGTGTAGTCTTAATATATGGTTTGTTTTTTATTTATTTATCTACAATAGACGTTGGTATCTACTAGTATCTAAACTCTACATCTCTTCTGCTTCTTAGGCTATTTCCACATTTGTGTTACAAATAGTAGCTTGTGAGGTAGCCTCCTAAACCATCGAGAGGGAGAGAATCTAAGGTGATTGTGACCAGACAATTTGCGTTAGATTGTGACATATCCATTTTCTGGTTAAGGGAGAGAAATTGAAGGCCAAAGGGAGAGAGAGTGGATCTAACCCTACTACCAGTTAAAGTAACCAAGAGTTTTGGCTTTTATTTACTTTACTTTGACGTCTCCTTTTTACAGTAGTTTACTTGCCTTTTTCCTTGATTCCATAAAGTCCTTCCATTTATTACTCATCTTTCTCTCATTCTTAGAGAGTTTTGAAATATGCCATACAGTTGTTTTTAACAACCTTTTGGACACAAATAACACAAGGTAAATTGCAGCCAACTTCTCTTTAGTTTGTCATAGGATTCTTCCTCTTTTAGATTTCGAAATTACCAAGTTGGCTATTTATTTAGGTTGCCACAAACATGCTTAACAATCCAAAATGAACTTTGTTACATGTTATGTTAGTGTAGTAGGTCATTAAAATCAAAATGTATAGACAAATTTGCAAAAAGTATAACCGAAAATGCAAAATACGCAAGGCGTGGGAAAGGATTATGAGGTCATAGTCTTCTTACTCTTTAGAAGCAGTTGTCATTCTCAGTTGTTAAGGTAGCCAACAGTCGATGACGATCACATATGATATTTGTATAGTTGTAAACCATTATCAGATTGGACCTCTTTTTTTAGCTCATTGGCCTATTGCTATTTTGCAGCAATTCAAAAGTATGTTGAATTTAGACAGTTTTTGGATTTTGTGTTCCTCTTCTCGCTTCTCACGTGAACCTCTATTACTTCTCTTTCTTTCTTACTTTCTTGTTCCTCATTTATTCTTCTCCTGTACTCCTTTAATTCTCTCTGTGCTTGGGCCTTAGGTCCAGGGCAAGTGATTGGACAGCTGAGGCTCAACAACTGGCCTACATTTTCTGAAGAATTTCATACACTACTTTCGTACCTTGACTCACTTTGACACCTTTTACACTACCATAAAAAATTTAACTAAAAAAATTTAGTCAGAAATTGTCCGAATAAATGAATTTCATAAGTATTATTTAGGTTTGAGTAAAACCTTTCTCGTTAGGATCTGTGAGTATTAGTTAATCTCATTTATATAATGTTCTTTGGTATGCCTTGAATATTAATTATTTTTATTTAATCTAATTTTTAACCTATGAAGTTTGAAAGAAAGAAAAAATAAAAAATTTAACTAAAAAAAGCGTAAAAGACGTAATGCCTATCTTTTGTAAAATTGTTTGTGGGAAAGTAATAGTCACTAAATATTGGATTTTTTTATCGTGTTGTAAAGAAAGAATGCATGAAAAAACCTGTCATTGGACATATAATTACGTATTCTAAATAATCTTCTTCTTTACCCAAACAAAACAAAAAAAAAAAATCATGCGCCCATTACGCAGTTAAGTGGCTCTCGAAGTTTGTTAACTTCGTAAATTCTACCGACGACTTGGCTTACTGGATGCTTGGATCCAAGAGAATTTGCAATTAGATTTCCATCGGTGGTTGGCTGTTTGCGAACTCAGTTGACTTTTAGGGCGGCAATTCGGAGGCGCCATGCCAGTAATAATTGAGAGGGAAAAAAAAATTGTCAAGGGATAATTTCACATACGTTAGAGGTTGATAGTAACTACATCCATCTCCCCTCAAATTTCAATAATTATACTTGACTCCTTTATTTTAATAGTTTTGGCAATCAAGAAACTTGCTTTGTTGATGTAACCAAGAAAAATAAATAAATAAATGATTATATTAAAACGCCACTAAAAATTTCTTTCTAAGATAAGAAAAACAATTCTTGAAAAATGATAAATTAATTAGTCCAATATAAAGTAAAAAATATATATAATATTATCCATGTACTGCCACACATGCTCAGCCAGTTATGTACTTCAAAACACCTCTCCCACTCACTGCTCTATTTTCTACATTTTATGTTTATCTAAAGCATCTCATAAACAAACAAAATAACTATTAAAAAATAGGATAATTACATTGATTTGAAAATTCTGTACGTGAACCTATACTCTCAAAAGCAAGTAAAGTTTTCTCTTTTTATTTTCTTTTTATTTTCTTTTTATTTTCCTATAATTTTTCCTGAAGTAATTAGATCAACATTCAAGGGTATTGTAGTTATACAAGTTCTTAGGGGGCAAGTATAATTATTAAAATTTGTAGGGAACTAAGTGTAATTACAATAAACCTCCAGGATGGTATATGAAATTATCCCTAGAAACAAAAGGCAAAATAAGAACTATGCTAGAAATTTCTCTGAATATATGATTCTCCAATATGAGTTTGAAGTACTACTGGTAATTAAAACAGAGAAAAATATTGTTCGGATTAGATTGATATTTTGTAAAATATTAATGAAAGAATAATATTGTAATACATTTTAGTATATAATATATGTGAAATAAAAACATAATTATATTTATAAAAAATCATTAAAATTATGTGTGAATAATATAATAGAATATTAGTCAAAAATGATGGTTCCACTAATTTTATTTTCTTTCTGTACCCTAACATAGTTTAATATTGACTCTCTCTTTTTACTAAAATTCGGTTTTTATTTCATTTGCAGGGAAATAATGACCACAGAAACAGGTAATTCTTGCTGTCCTTTTCTACTTTTATTTCTCTGAATTTCTAGTTGTTCTTATTTGGTCTTCATACACGTAACCAGTTTCAATATTAAATGTTGATTGCATGAAGAAGCAAACTCAATAAATTCTTCTGAGCAACTTTTTCTTTTGAAAATTGATAATGTCGGATAAGCTTTTAGTCAATTCTGTAACTTCTGAAAGTGAACCAAGAAAAAACCTATAGTAGAACAAGTAATTTTAACCACAATGTACAAATCAAGAAGAAAAAAAAAATCTTGGATAAAAATTATTATGTCGGAAGTGCTTCAAATTCCTTCCTTTTGCTTCGCTGTCCAATGAAAACTCATGTAAATCCAGTCCAAATTATAGCATGCACGATAAATTTTTACAGATAAATTTTGAGATGCTGATTTTTAGATTACAGCATCTTGTGTTACACAGTTGCATCATACCAGACCATGCAACCCTTTTTCTTCTTCTGTGGAAAGTATACTAGAGTTCATATCTTTAATACATAAAATACCAATATCTTATGGTTAAATTTTGGGATGCTGAATTTTTTCTTTTTCTTTTTGGCCTATCAGAAAAGGGATATTGGACATAAGAGTGACATTCTAATTTCTCTTCTGTACAATTCAAGAAAACATGAAAGTTCCTATATATAAACAAGCAATAGAGAACGAATAGAGGGTAGAGCAACTCTACGACTCTACTTTAAAGATCAGGGATTCGAATCACATCAACACTATTTTTGTTCTCCAATTGTAATAGTATAAATTGATTAAAAAAAATGCAATGTGATTTTCACCAGGATTCAACATTGTTCCACGAAAAAAGGGATTGACTGATGAAAAATATGAGTGAAAGTGAAATCACGAAGGAGGCACTCGAGATCCCTTTACCAAAGAGCATGAAGCATTATTTCACAGACAATATACAGGAAAAGTGAAGGGGGTTTGTCTACTGCTACTAAAGTTGGTGGATTCACTCATCATTACCACATAATCAAACAATCCCCTTCACTTCCACATGCACAATCTCACCCCCTAGTACTGCTTTCCGTTTCCTTTCCCTCCCAAAAACTCCTAGTCTTCCTTTGAAGATTCAAACCAAATCATTTCGATCTGAAAATCTGTCTCCACGAAAGCCTTCGTGCACCCATGCAAACATTCTCTTGATAAAGAAAGATCCAATTCCAAAAGCAACGAATCCCACTCGGTTATCCTTTAATTAATCATAAGTACCACTTACTTCTATTTAAGAAGCTACATAAATAAATTTCATTCATTATTGCTTCCTTGCTAAGGTAATTCCACTACTACAACTACATAAGATTTGAGTCTATCCTCGTATATTGCCTTTTGCTTTTCCTTTTGATTTAATTTTGTTGTAATGACTCTTTATATGTTGCTTGGAGACGCAGGAGAAAAGGTGCAATATATTGTGAGATTTTATTTGGCGTGTTTAGCATTTACTCGAACTATTAGTCAACAGAAAGACAGGCACGATTTTCTTCATTTATTGATTTGCAGGCACTATTAAGCATTTCTGAAAGGAGGAGAAAAACGACATTAACAAATTGATTGATGAAAAATCATTCAACTTCCTTTGGGACTTTAGGATCCCTAACTTAATCTTAGAAATTAAGAGGCCCTTTTAGTTGCATGGCATCTCAAGATAAATTCCTAGACAAAAGCTAGAATTAGATGGACATTCTTGTACTGTAGCTCTTTTCTAGATCAGGTATCAGATTTTATGCAGGGAGTACTCCTAAAAAAGGTGATCCTCTTACATGAAACATGTGTAAGAACAGCAACATAAACTTTCATTTGGTAGTACATCAAAAGAATAAAAAGATCCTTTACTTTGTAAGATTAACTTGATTAATTAATCAATTAAAGAAAAAAATCAAAGATTGTCAGCTAGCATACACTAATGCTACATTTATTAGGAAAAGCTCTTTCTTTTTTCTTGAACATGAGGGTCCTTTGCTCATCATTCCTGGAATATTTCAAGCATGTTAGAGGCCCACTCCCCACTTTTTGTCTAGAAGCAGGTGTTGACTAAGAACCTCATCACTCTAGCAAATTTTGATAAAGCAATATCTTTTTTTTGACAATAAAGCAATATCTTTGATCACATCTTATTTTATTCTCCACTCCCTTTTCGGTTAAAAAGATTTAAGCTATTGCATCAACCATACAAGATTATAGTAGATTATAAATCTCAATCTCCTTTCCATGCCATGCCGACGTGGGATAAAAAAAAAAAAAAAAGATGTCTAAGCATGGAAATGATTGAAAATTCTTACATTTTTGTTTGGAACCATGCAAATTCATTAGATTCAATTTCTATCTTTACATTGGCTTGTATGGTTTTGCTGTTTTATATTTAGCTATTTTTTTTATATTAAACATATACTATTACATTGGTGAGAGAATGATATTGGTGAAATTTGAATTCCCCGACCTCTGAGGTGAAGTCGTAAAACTTTAACCGCTCGACTTTCTATTCGTTTCTATTTAACTGAATATGAAATATCAATAGTATGTGAACTTAAGGAAAAAAAAATTTAATCATATATTGAGATAAATGAACATATATGGAGTGATGTTACATATTTGTCTTACTCGGCGACTGGAATGTTTGTAATGAGAATTAAGAAACATGCTCTTACGTAACTTGGGACGGGCAGAAGGGAGACCATTTTTTTTTTTTTTTTTTTTTTGAGAAAAGGGAGACCAATCTTACAATTACCATCCTAGTAGGACAGGGACATAAATGCATATGGTACAACGATTAAAGCATATTGATTTCATGTCTAATATCTCAATAATACAAGTAGTGTTAACCATAGAAGGATATGAATTCAAGTTAAATAAGAAATAATTTCATAAACCTCTCCTGAGGTTTCTAATAATATCATTAAGCACCCTTGACTTTGAAAAATATCACTTATCTCCTTGGTGTTTTAAATTTAATAAAATAACCCTTACAAGATTCTTAACCAACTCATAATATAAAACAATATCATAGAAAATTTATTCCAATTTTCACTTTCTACTTTTAGTTCTTCTTTTATAAATAAATTCTTCTTTTTTATTCAATTAAAATAAAACCCTGCTAATACTTGAAAAACTAAATACAATAATCAATACAAAATTTATGATTTGCTTAATCTAAAAAAAAACACAAAAAATAATATAACAACATAAAATTGGGTTTAAAATTATTATATTAAAGTATAGTCCGTGTTTGAATGTTATAAGTGTGCTTTTTATCTAAAATACACTTTAATTTTTATAAGTGTGATTTTTGTATAAAATACACTTTAATCTCTAATACCAAAATAAAAGAATTAATTGGCAAAATTCACTTTCTATTTTTAATGTTATAAGTGTGCTTTCTATATAACATACACTTTAGTTTTTTAAATTTTGTATAAAATAAACTTTAATCTTACCAACAAAATAATATATTTAATTGACAAAATACACTTCCTATTTTTAATGTTATAAGTGTGCTTTCTATATAAAATATATTTTAATTTATATAAGTGTGCTTTCTGCATAAAATACACTTTAATCTTTAACATAAAGATAAAAGAATTAATTGACAAAGGATATTTAATTAATAAAAAAGGGGCAATTTTGGAATAATTTTGCTTGTGGGTGTATTTTGCTACTTGAATAAAAATCTCAATAGAGATAAGTGATATTTTTTTAAAGTTGAGAAATGCTAAGTGATATTGTGAGAAACCTCGAGGGAGGTTTCTAAAATTATTCCTAAAACAATAACTATCATTTCATACAAGGCATTGGGAAAGGAATAAAACACTAAATTTTGCCTTAGAAAAAGTAATCATTATTAATAACTCAAGTCTTACCACCCTGATATTATTAATTAAACATAAATTTTACTTTCATGAGTACATAATCATATAATTACGTGATTTACTAGAGTTAATTACCAAGCACACGAGTGCACAACTTTGGCACGCTTTAGCATCCAACTTCTAATAATAAAATAGCGATTGATATGATTTTGCATAGCACATAATTACTTTGATAATGATTATATCACCATTGATTTTGGCCAGATTCTTGATCGAAAATTCTTGCTTAATGCTTTGTACTTCTTAGACTTTATCTTGCACCTTTACGTGTTACATTTTGTATCCTTGTTGCAGCCATTCCATGCATAAGAAAAGCATGGAATAGCCAACTTAATCAATGAAAGGAAAAAGCAAATGGGAATATCAAAAAGCCACTAGAGAATCCATTCCCCCTTTCCCCGAATTGTCAAAAAAACAAAACGTCCCACATCGGTACTAGTTGCTTGTTAGGGTTAGTACTTAAGCTCCTGTGGCCCCTCTAAAAGTTACCATGGCTTTTGGAGTGGGTTTGTGGGGTAAAGTTTAGGTTCTCTCCCATTCTGGCTTTCAGTTTGGGTTGAGTAGGTTAGGTTTCCCTTCCCCCTTTCCCCGAATTGTCAAAAAAAAAAAAAGCCACTAGAGAAATGAGTTATCTTTCTATCAAATATTGTGGTGTTCACAAGCTCCATTTATACCATGCCAAAGTCACAATAAACGGCTTCTAACCCCCCCTCCACCCTCCCACACACAGCCCAAAAAATAAAAAATAAAAAATTTCACATACTTCTCCTGAGATTTGTTATAATTACACTTAGATCTACTCAAATTTTAAAAATTACACTTACACCCCCTGTGTTTATATTTTTTCATAACAAAACAAGTCAATTTGGATAATATAACTCAAAAATACCAACCAAAGACATTAAAATATGCTTAACTGCTTTTAAAAAATATAAATAAATCTTTAAAAAAAATTAATTAATTAGTCATAAAAATGTCAAAAGTACTTATATTCTTACATCAAATTTTCAATCTCCATCAAATATTACTTATTCAAAATTCAGCTATCTGACTAATCTAAATAAATTTACTTTATCCATTAAAATCTTACCAACAAATATATTAATAAAAAATAGATGACAAATTTAAAAACGATTAAGCCTATTTTAAGGTGTTTGGTTAGTGTTTTTGGATTACATTATTAAAATGGACTTGTTTTGTTATGAAAAATATAAACACAAGGGGTGTAAGTGTAATTTTTAAAATCTAAGGAGAGGTGAGTGTAATTATGACAATATCGGGAGAAATATGTGAAATTATCCAAAAAAAATATACACACACATATTCAATTACTACATTATTTTTTCAACTAGTTTTTTTATCTCGCATACAGTCACAATATTAAAAGTGTATATTAATAGAAATTTCGTTTGAATATAATAATATTAAATTTTTTTACGAAAATATTCTTTAAATATTTTTATCTATTTTTTATTTTGTATACGTCACATTATAAATAATAGTATAGAAAAAATATTCTATCTAAACATAGTGTAACTAAAGAACATGTTGGGAGATTTTCAATAACAATTTATGGAAAAAGTGACCATCCAATCTGTTTGTTTGATTATGTTTTTTTAAAAATATATTTTTAAAAAATTTCGCTACATATTTTTTAATTAAATTTTTTATCTTAAAGGTATATTTATTGAGAATAATCTGATACAATAATTTTTTTTAAAAAATACTTCAAAAAAAATAAATTTCTAGAGGGAGACTGGTTGTAGTATTTGTTTCCACTTGGATCTGAATTGAAAGGCTAAGGACAAAGGTAGATGGGGAAGGCATTTAAGATTTGAATTCGGCTGCAGAGAGACTGGAGAAACTTGTACTGTATGAAGTGACTGCATGGTCAGATGTCCTGCCCGTCAAATCTAGCCCAAGCCCCTCTCCTTAGATTAGAGATATATATGGATGGACCGTAAAATATTAAAGCCCTCTTGTTTTGTTTGCATTCTTTGCTTTATCACTGTAGTCTCTGACCACTCATTCGCCTTATTGGCTCCCAAAAACCCACTAGATTCAAGTGGCTAATTCAATTCATTAATTAAACAAAGTAGCAGTACAAAAAATGTTTTTAACCCCCAAAAAAAAAAAAAAAAAAAGATAAGTTGGATTAGCCCATTTTGACCCCTTGAATTTTGTGTTCAGGTTTTCGTAGTAAATCTCAGGGGGGGTTTAAAGAGAATATGAGGGTTGTAAGGAAAAGTGAAAAAAAAAAAAAAACCGTTCTTTGTTGTTTGTATGGTGTTGTGGTTTTATTTATAGTATTCCCCTTTGGTCCTATAAATATAAACACGGATCCCTATGAAGTATAAGAATGCTGCTGGGATGCTACCCAGCATTGCTTTGCTTCTTGCTAAAATTCATTCCTTTTGTTTACTAGTGAGTTGTGAGTAGTTTAAAGGGACCAATTCCTCAATAGATTTTGGGTCTCCCTCTATTTGTTTGTGTGTCTGAGAGAGAGAGAAAGAAACAGAAGGAAGAAAGAGAGAGATTTGTGGAGGGGTGTGCATAGATATAAGAGCTTAGCTTATTAGCTTCTCTTGGCTTGTGTTGTTGTTTATGAGTGTTCTTATGCAGCGACGACTACAAAGATTTTTAGAGAGGATAGATTTGCTGAAATGATTACTTTATTTCCTCTCCAATGATTGAGTTGCCTTGAGGAACAGGAAATACTGCTAACAAGTAAAACCTCTGAAGAAGCAAAGAAAAGAAAAGAAAAGGAAAAGAAGATGAAGTCTCTGAATGATAACAACAATGGCAGTGATACTTCTAGTACTAATAATAATGCTCCTAACTGGTTGGGTTTTTCTCTCTCAGCCCACATGAAAATGGAGGTTACTTCTTCTTCTTCTTCCGACCATCATCAAGCTCCTCCTCATCATCAGTTCAATCATCAGAATCAGCCACCTCCAACCTCAACTGCTACTGCTGTTCCAACAAGTTTCTGTCTTTCTTCTCCTCCTCATCTCAACACAGCTTCTCCACTCTGTTTTGGTGTTTCTGAAAATGGTGGCTTTCATCATGCACCTCTGTCTGTAATGCCTATTAAGTCAGATGGTTCTCTTTGTATCATGGAAGCTCTCAGAAGATCTCAAACTGAAGGTTTACAGTTTTTTCCTCTATTTCCTTTCTTTGTTTTTTCCTGAATTTCTTGCTTGTTTATAATATTTTATTTATGTCTTTTTTTTGGGTTTATGAAGCTATGGGGCCAAATTCCTCTCCTAAGCTAGAGAATTTTCTAGGTGGTGCAACCATGGGAACTCATCAATATGGAAGCCAGGACAGAGAAGCAATGGTTCTAAGCTTAGACAGCATATTGTATAGTCAAAATGTTGACCCTGAAGGAGAGTCTATTAGGCAGGAGCATCCATACTATTCTGGTTTACAATGCCACGATATGTATCAGGATCCTTTACATGAAGAAAATAATGAGACTAGAATCACTCATTGTGAATGCTCAAATTCCAACAATGACTGGGGAGGAACTGAAAAATTGGGTGGTTGGGCACTGTTCAGATCAGCATGCGCTTGACCATCAGCAGATAACAACAGCAGCCGTGGTTGAAGTAGGAGGTTCTGGTTCTAGTTCTTGTTGTGTTGGTTCAGTGGGTTGTGGTGAGCTGCAGTCTTTGAGCTTGTCTATGAGTCCTGGCTCTCAGTCCAGCTGTGTCACTGCCCCTATACACATATCTCCTACTGAGGCTGAGTGTTTTGCCAATGAAACTAAGAAGAGAAGCTGTGGAAAAGTTGCACAAAAGCAGCCTGTTCATAGGAAGTCCATTGACACCTTTGGTCAGAGAACATCTCAGTATAGAGGTGTAACAAGGTCAGTCTTCAATATACCCCCATATTTACTCCTTTTGTCTTCATTATTATTTACTGACGGGACTGTTCCAGTCATTTGCTATTAACTTCTCAGTTTGCAATAAGTTTCTAGTTTCTAACATGTTTATACAATTTCTAGGAACCTTTTTATTACAGTACTTGTTATATTTTTTTTGCTCCTAGAGTTTAAAATAATCTTAAATAAGCACTTTCAGCAAGTATTTAGTAATATTTTTTCTCTTAATGTTGGAACCATCCTGGGCTAATACACTTGTTATCAGACATCGATGGACAGGTAGGTATGAAGCCCATCTGTGGGATAACAGTTGCAAGAAAGAGGGACAGACGAGGAAAGGAAGGCAAGGTTAGCAAAAACTTTGAAAACAAACAGTCGTATGCTGTTCTTTTGGATGTATTGCTTTTGACTATCGTATTTGGCTTTTTTGTTCGCGTTCTGACTTTGCTTTGAATTTTGTTGTCGTTTACATGCTTGTCCCGGGTTATGCTATTCCTATCACATGATTCATACTATTTCAGTTTATCTTGGTAAGTACTTTTTAAGTTTCTTCAAAAGTTTATGAGAATGTGATCTGCGAAAGTATGTTACATTCTGATGATAAATGAGAAATCAATATGCACTTTAGGTGGATATGATATGGAAGAGAAGGCTGCAAGAGCTTATGATCTTGCCGCGCTTAAATACTGGGGACCTTCAACTCATATCAACTTTCCGGTCTGATTTGATCTTCGTATGCTGTGGCCTTTTTTGTTGATTCTTGCATTTTGATTTGCAGACCCAAGCTTCTTATCTTTTCAAAATTTCCATTTATTTGGCAGTTGGAAAACTACCAGCTGGAATTGGAGGGAATGAAGAATATGAGTCGTCAGGAATATGTTGCGCATTTGAGAAGGTGAAGAGAATGTGACCCAATTCTGCTTTAATAATTTTATACTATGTACATTGCTTGGTTTAAGTTAATTTTTATCAATAATCCCTTCCAAATTTCAGGAGAAGTAGTGGATTCTCTAGGGGTGCTTCTATATATCGGGGAGTAACAAGGTTCATATAATTTCTTGTCAGACTATTTGACATTATTCTAATGTGACCTCTATGCTGTTTCATTTCAGCTAAAGTCTTGTTTTTGTTTTTCGCCTGAAATGTTACAGGCATCATCAACATGGAAGATGGCAAGCCCGAATTGGCCGCGTGGCAGGGAATAAAGATCTCTATCTAGGGACTTTTAGTAAGTGTTTTTGTGATAATTTGAATTTCAATGGTTCGTTACAACTGCAAAATCCACTATTGTAGTCTCGTATCATGAATATGCATGTTAGTTTTCATGCAATTCGGTTTCAACCGTGTTTCATCATCTCATGTCTCCTTTTTTGGGCCACTGGATCTACTTTTGTAAGGCTGATAATACTGCTACCTTTGACCGTACATGGCTAATTTTCAGTGGACTATAATTACTTTTCGAAGGCTGTTCCCTGCAGAATAAATAATAAAGGGGAATGAATAGATGTCCTTTCGGTAAAAATGCTTGAGTAAAGGTTGTTAAATAGTTAAAGGAGCTGGGAAATTTTTATTTTTTTGTTTTCTCTTTTTGTGTAAAGCTTTAGTGTGCTCTATAACCAATCTACAATATCTTGAACTGCAGGTACTCAAGAGGAAGCAGCTGAAGCTTATGATATTGCTGCTATCAAGTTCCGGGGTGTAAATGCCGTCACCAACTTTGACATATCGAGATATGATGTGGAGAGAATTATGGCCAGCAATACCCTGCCTACAGGAGAGCTTGCTAGGCGGAACAAGGTGCCGAATAATGAGACAATTGAATACACTACTGCGGCTCACAAAAGCGAGGGATTTACTCAAATTGAGAGCAATGTGAATGTCTCAGATTGGAAAATGGCCCTGTATCAGCCCCCTCAGCAGCATCAAAACGTGTCCCTCGACTCTTTAAACGACAAAATATTTAATGTTGGACATTATCAAAATTCCTCCTACTCCACAGCCATACATGATCTTATTGCCATAGATACCGGGAACTCGAGCCGTTGCGTTGTGGATGAATCTTCCAAGTTAGCTCACTTTTCAAACTCGTCTTCTTTGGTTACCAGTTTGAACAGCTCAAGAGAAGCTAGTCCTGACAGATCTGGTACTTCCATGCTCTTTGCTGCAAAACCTACTTCTGCTACTAAGTTCGTCAATCCCGCAACGAATATTAGTTCTTGGATTCCATCAACACAGTTCAAGCCACTCCCGGTCTCCATGTCTCACTTGCCAGTATTTGCTGCTTGGGCTGATATATGATCAGTCCTGTGTTTTGTTACATGTAAAGTATTTGCATGAAGGGAAAAGGAGTAAGGTGGCTTGAGAAGCCAAAAAAAAAAAAAAAAGGAGAGAAGGTGATGTAGGATTTTTTCGACTTTCTAGTTAGTTTATTTTGCTAAAATGCAAGTGGATGACAATTGAAGATTAAGGGGAATAGACAGGGAGGGGGGGCCCGTTATCTGTCTGTAACCTAGTGTTGGAAACTTTTTCAAACTAATGCCTTCTTGCGCATATTGGGATGTGAAAGGTTTTGCAAAATGGAGTGAATGGTTTTTGGCCACTTTTGGAGCTGGAAGGACAGAGAAAAGAGGGAAGAGGAGAGGAGAGAGAGAGAGCGTGAGCGGCCCGCGTTCAATATTCATGATTAAATCTTGTGAAATGATATAGCCAATATGGAGGTGACCCCTGTATTATTGAATCTGCTTTTTCATCTGTTTTTAGGTTCTCTCAAGTACAAAACCAGCTCAATGTTTCTCAATAATGCAAAAAGTTAATTCTTTGACCAAGACGATCTCAATCTGTTCCTCAATCTACATGACACTATAATTGATGATTGCCACATGTTTCTTTTCTCTGGGCTTTTGCCCGAAGGCACAAGACATTCCTTCTCATTATTCAAAAAGACGCTATGAGGATTCTTGTATGTGAGGACTTAATGGTTTTACTTTAGGTTCTGCTATAATATAATGGGTAATAATTAGTTAGAGCTTTGTCGGCTGTTTTTTGAATCATTTATTGTTAAAAATCTCTTTAGCTTTTGAAATTCCACTGGCTAGCTATATTGGCCCCTCAAAAAACAATTCCATGTCTTAATGTGACACTTAAGAACTGCAAATAAAGATCGTTTTTGCTTTGTCATGGTAAGAAATCATGCGCTCATTCAGGGGTCAATGAACACAAGATTTGGTATCAAATGCCACTATACTGTTTATATGGTAACTAGATGAAATAAATTATAGATAGCTGAAAACTCTTAACATAAAAGTTTGATAAAAAGCAATCTACCTCAAATTTGATTTTGTTTGATACATGCTAGGTGCCTGGTGTGCCAAACTAACTTTACTAGTTCTAAAGGTTTTTATTTGTATCTTTATTTTATTTTTGGGTGTGTGCGCTGGAGGGGAGGGGGTGGTTGAGGTTCAAAAAGGATAGCATTATTTTAGTTTAGGAGGCGACAAGGAGGATATGATGCCGGAGAAGCTGGAAAAAAGAAACCTATCAAATAAAGTTGATTTGCACTGTGCTACCATTGTTGGTATTTAGTTGGAAGTCAGTCTTAAACAACAAAAACAAAACAGAGTTTCCTGTTTTAAGTGCGCCATCCATTTGTATTATCTTCACATTACCTACAGTAGTTGTTGGCCTGTTTGATAGTACGCTCCAGAATTAAGGGGGCCCTGATAACTGTGAAGTCATTTGGCACCAGTAAGAATAAGCTATAATGATTTTATTTCCCCATTCTCGTGGATGCACCATTTAATATTAGCCAGTAAACAGTTGAATAAGGCTAAAATGACACAACTTATTGCTATCATATTCTTCTTCTTGATCCTGGAAAATTGAAAAGAAATGAGTAATCGTACAAGATCTCTGTGAGGTCCAGTGCCTACCCTTGATAACACTGGCTCACCAAAATGGCAACGATAGTGTCTCGTCAAAGTTGTTTGGGACATTGCATCACAATACATGAAAAGTTGTTTAGAGTACATTTCAGTGTAGAAATGATTGTGTAATGTATGCATTTTAGGATAAAGTATTTTTCCTAAGGAAAAACAATGAGAAAGATATAAAAAAATGGTACAAAGAAAATGTTCTAATTAACGTTGTAATACCTTTCAGATAGATTAGCCCTCCAGTAACTTTCTTGTTTAAAAAATCCATGAAACGGTCAACAAGTTGCCACCCGTGCAAAATGTACAAAAGTAAATCAGATACTTCTCCATTATAGAGAAAAGAAAGAGCTTTCAGTACTTAATTTTCTCGGTTTTAGTCAAGAATAATCATTACAAATCGGTTAATTGACAGCTTGAATGATTGAAATCGAAGTTATCTCTCCAATGATTCTGCAAAATTTGTTTTTTCTCCTTTTCAACACGGTTTATTTTCTACGGACTATTTGATCTATGAATTTGCATGAGACCTGCCATAACAAGCCGTCAAATACAGGAACTAACAACAATAATAATTGTCGATGGTTCCATGCCTAATTTGATGAACAACGTGTGAAGTTAGCATTATATCATAGGATTCGTACTCAGAGGAATAGTACCATGTCGATAGCTGAGGTAGCAAAACAGCCATTATTGAAGATTGTAATTTGCTTCTGTGGTTGGCGATTAAATGGTACAATAAGACGGCCACTGCTTATCAAGTACCAAATTATGGCAGAGAGAGTATCCCTAAATAATGTTAGTTTAGTTGGACAATTGTTAAAATGGGATGAATGTGATCTCATATAAGGATGAAAAATGTGTACTTCCAAGCTGTGTTTTTAAACTCGGACCGGACCGGCCGGTCCGACCGGTCTGACCGGGAACCGGTCAGGTATCCGGTCCGAGTTAGTCAAAATAACCGGAAATTTAAAAACCGGTCAAATCCGGTCAAAACCGGCCGGTTTGGCCCGTCCTTTTAGAACCCGGTTCCGCCCAACGTTCCCAACCTCAATCAAATCTAGCCTCGAACGTCGGGCGCGTCTTGATAAGAAGAAGCAGCAAGCCTTTAGTACCAAATCTGAAAGCGACATTTCTTGTTGCAGTATTTTAGCATGTTACCAAATCTGGGCCCACTTTTGTTTTCTAAAATTGCACACACACATACATTTCTATTAGGAAGTAAATAGCTCCGTCTAGTTTACTCGGTTACCCCTCTTTCTTTGGTATAATTTTTTTTTTTTTGAAAAACCTCTAGAAATAAATTTTAGTTCTTTGTGGTGTGAAATTTAGAAATTTTATTTATTTGAGGGATACAAAAGTCAAAAGAAATAAAAAAGAAAGTAAATGGCAGCTCATGTGGGTTCCAATCCATACTTAAAAAATTGAAAGACTCATGTGGTTCTCAATTCTTTTTCCTTTATTCAACACTTTTATACATTGACAACAAAAAATTAAACCTCAAATATTAAGAAAATGGTCTTTTTAATTTGTAAGCTTCCAAAAATAGAGGTCCGAATATATGTTTAAAAATTATCCTCAGACTAATATTTTGCAAAAAATTTGTCATTTTGGTAGTAAAAGTTATGTAATATATCATCTTATTTCTTTACCCAATAAAAATAGAATAAACTACTCCACTTTTTGTAAAATTTTTAGTTAGCTATAATTTTTTTGAACTCAATAATTTTTTTCACTCTTGACTAAGAATTAAAATTAGAGAATATATATATATAACGTATTTATGACGTCATCCGGTTCGATCCCGAATCGACCCCCGGTCGAACCCATTGACCCCTGACCCCTGAGCTCGGCCGAGTCGATACCCGGTCCGAGTCTGAAAACATAGCTTCCAAGGAGCATTATGAGTTGTAACCCACAAGAAAGTTGAATTTCCCTCTGACAAAAAAATTATTTGTAATTACTTTGTATGTAAGAAATTTACTGCACTTCATTGATGTGACCTTTTAACATATTGAACATGAAAGAAATTCAAAGTCCAATTATGCAATTAAATTATCAAGTCTCAAACCCGTCATTCAATTTTTTTCAAGAATATGATATCTACCGTCCAGCAATTACAACCTTGGCCAGCCGGACCACAGTTAAACTGATAAATGCATGAACCAGCCGTGGCTGGTACATTTTGATTCAATCGAATCCCCCTTAGTTGGACAATGACCCATGGACAATATACAACAATACAAATCGGGTGGCCTGATCTGAGAACTCATGGTCCCAAGAACTGGAAAGAGGTATTGCTAGTTAGTGCAATTGCTATTGACTTTGTCCATTATTTACTGATCCCTTACTGACGGTGAAGAAGATGTGACAAACATGTGGTTTGATTTCCAGTGAATTACTACTGCAGGTTAAGAAGAACGGACACTATTAGAACTGATATATACCAGATGTTCCCTACAAAGGGAGCTTGTTTCCTAGCATGAAACTTGGCTTTGCATTCCCCCAAATTATGGTCCCTCCCATGTATGTGATATGTATATAATGCGTCTGCCCTTTGCCCGCATTCATGTTATACCATACTTCCACGTGAAGGAGAAGATTTTTTTTGGCTAGCTAAGGCACTTGGGATCCATGAAAATGACTCAAAGTTAGTAGCATATAGAATCGAATCTCCAGTACTATAAAATTTAGCAAGTAGCTAGCACAAGTTGCGATGTCAATATCATGACCTATTGTTTTTTTTTTTCTTTGTAAAATTTGTGGTCAAAAAATTGAGGAATATATGTGAATTGCGTATTTGCATTCAGTTCAGCAATGGCAATGTCGAGCTATAAAGTCTCTGAATATTTGTCTTCCCATGGTTATTGGTAACCTTAAAACCTACGCCCAATGTGGACAATATTTTTAGCCAACTAACCGAAGTTGAAAGGTGTAAAATGCTGGAATAAATAATACAAGCTTGAATTTACTTGTTATGTTAAAGATCTCTCTCCGTTTCTATTTTTGCTCGTCTTGCTTTTGTCCTTTGTGTAAGGCTTGGATGGGGACAATATAACTCAAATTTCATGCTGCAGTCGATGCTGTAGGAACCATCAGAAATTTACAGTGGAACTTTAATAATGAAGCCTCAACAACCAGCCCAGTTCTTGTAAATTATGCTCAGTCTGTTCGATCACATATTTATTATCTCCAGTCATTTGATAGTAATTTCTTTCAGCAATTATGGCCATTATCTTCTTCAATCATCTCATTATTGAAGGATTACTCTAGTTTTTCATTTAAATTTCAATTTCAGAGGGACAAGAATAGAAAACAATGATGTACGAACAATTATTTAGGCATGATTGAGTACTAAGTAGTGACACTTTCCAACATCTAGGGATCGGAAAAGGGACCAAAGAAAAAAGCTAGAAAATTGTTAGCATGCCGTGTAAAATAATTTTGTTGGAAGCAAGAAAAGAGATTGAGCTGTCAACGTCCAAAAATCTAATGCTGAATCCTTTTAATTTACTCACTCTCTCTCTCTCTGTATCGATCTCTTTCTCTCGATCTGTCTGTCAATAATATATTGCTGGATGATCTTTTATCATAACTCCTCTCTGCGCAGCAGTCTATATATATGCACATAGATAGATACAGATGGTGTTCTTGCTTGGTTCACCACTGCAAAATACACAGTTGTACGCGGCACTGTGACACTGCACCGCTGCCCTGTCCTGCAGTTTGGGCTGACCAAATTAATTTTCCCCGGCCGGTGGTTGTGTTGGTGTTTTGAAGCTTTGTCTTACTCTTTCCCGCATGCATGCAGCGCACCTTTTTTACCATAGGATGCTTTGCATGCCTCATTGCCTTTTGTTTGTTCGGCTAATTAGGCGTTTTCAGTTGTCCGCAGGCTTAGGTGATTGAGCTGGAATGCCATATTTATTCCTAAGCCAATTTCTAACTTTCATCTAAATAAATACATCATCTGATTGTCATATGCATTTTGGGGTGGCGCAAAAGTACAAGAACATTACCACAATAATTAATAAAATGCTGACAGACTCAAGTAATAAAACTTTTTTTTTTTAATTAGTTTTGCAAATTGCTTTATGTAGGATTGGGTTTTTCGAATTGTGATATACAAAAGAAATAATGAGTAAATGGAATTCTAAGTGGGGGAAATCCTAATCCTCGTTATCCTTTTTAAGTTGGATTTACTTAAGAATCTTTCGTAAAAATGAGAATTAATTGTCAGAGATCAGAATGTGCTTAAAAGAAGTAGAAAATTCCACATTACCCAATGTGACAAGTACCTATTTTGTTTCGGTAAAGTCAATGGAAGAGATTGTAGGCCCAAAAGGAAGTCCAGAAAATCCATCTCGTCTGAATATGGGGCTACATTCATATCCTAACAAACTGTCCACTTTAAGCCGGTCTGAGTAAACTAACATGCCCAAATACTTAAGTTCACTACTTGGAAATTCCAGAGTAGTTAAAATAGTTGCTACCCATTTTAGGCCCAGTCCAATAAAGCACAAATGACCAAGATCAAGTAAGTCCGAAAAAGAAACATCCAACCAACCCAACTTGGTTGGATTAGTCACCACAAAGCCTTTAAAGGTTAAGTGAGGTGAGAGGTCAAGGGTTCAAACCCTGACTCCTATTAAAAATCTAAATGGGTGCATAATGCACGCGTTTGGTCCGATAGTGATTCAGTCCCTTATCGGTTCCCCCGAGGTTCAGTTGGGTCCCTTTCCTTTTAGTATAGATTAGAAGTAGGTTAGTATACTATTGACTATTGACCAAAAAAAAAGAAAAAGAAAAAGAAACATCCTTATTACTTGCGTGTTCATAGGATCCATTTACATAAGGGGCGGTTCGCCAAACTTTGGGCCTCATTCACCTGTCCTCGAGCCCAATGTAGTAAAAATTTCTAAAATATTCATTTTGCACTTTAGAAACGATCATCAATTCTTCAAAAAAAAAAATAATAAATAAAATAAAAGAAACAATCATCAATTGATTATCGTGATTGAGGAATTTTGATCGTTCTATTTTGATGAAAGAAGAATTTCAGAGTTAAAGGGTCATAAACAATAATAGGATTATAGGACACATGACCTACAAAATGTAAAGGAGTAGAGTATATATGATTTACATATCACTAAAAGAAATGGTTAGACTAGTGATTAAGCCACCCTTTCCCATGCAATATGAAAGACTAATACCCCATTCTCCTTCCCTTACGATAGTAAACTAATGTACTCAGAATCATAAGTCACCTAAGGAAATAGATATGAATCTTACTTTTTGGTCCATTGCAATTATAATCAGATGCATGTCACAATGAGGGTGTAAAAAATTTAAATGAAAGCACGACACTAGGATTCACTTATCTAAGATGCATTTTTTCTTTGCTTATATTTCTCTTTTATTTTTTATTTTTGAAGATTTGCTTATATCTATTTTGTATCTTGATTCTCGATAAAAAAATTTTGTACACTCGTATTTCTCAGCAAACCATTTTTGCATCTGCATTTGTGAGCAAAAATCTTGGAAGGAAACATTGGATAGAATAATGAAAAATGATTACTAGATCTAGCCCCTCAGACCTCATCCTAACCATGACTTGTTTCAAAGAAGAAACAAGCATCATATTTCCAGCTTCCTTAGCAGTAGTCTTTCTACTTTAATCTTAAAAGAACACAAAATTAATGATTACTTCGGTTCTGCGCATGCTTCACTTCTTTTATTTGTAGATACTGTAATATAACGTCTGTTTATGTAGTTCCATAATTATTTCAATCCCAAAATTTTATATTAAAATGTTCAATCTCTTGCCCTGCATTCGAATAGTCGTACCATTAGTATAATAATTAACAACATGTGAAATTTGGGTTCTCCCTTCACACGAAGCAAAATCTCTACAATTGAAAAAGAAAAAAAAAAAAAAAGGTGGCAACTTTCTCTAAAGGGGAGAGATGGAAAAAAGGTTCTTCTTCAAAAGTATAAATCTTGCTAGACAAAAAGATGGTTTAGTGGTAAAGCATGAGTGATGAACTCAGTAAAGCAAGGCATAATACCATTTTTTAAGCAAATAACTACGGGCTTAATTAAGACTGGGAGGCTTGCCAACCCTGGTTTGAATTAGTTTACAGGAATTAATGAATGCTCGCATCATGTTGAAAGTTATGTCTTTCAAATCGATCGAATGAAACATTTTTAAGCATCGAATCAACACATATTTGAGAAGCATCTTTTTTTTTTTAAAACTATAACACTACAAAAAATTTAAATGAGTGTTATGAAGAATGAGAACGAGTATTCTTCAGTATATGCCAAATTCGACAGTTAAAATGAACTCGAATAGTATATCTACTTAAAAATCAATGATTATAGCTGTGAATTTTAGATGAACTCAACCAATAGGAGGTCCAACATGCATTCAGTGGCTGTTTTCTAATACAAGGATGATATGAGATGGGGACAGTATTATCTTATTAAAAGATTTACAACACCTTACCTATTTTATGACTTGTTTAAACTAAAAAATTCTGATTTAGCCATAATCTCTTGAGATTCTTTACCTTTATATATCCTTCGTAGGTATCAAACCATCATTTCTAGTTAGGCAGGACCACTTCTTGTGGAACTGCTAAAAATAGGTCCACCCGAAGCCCTATTGGGTGGCTCAGGCGTGATGGTGTGGGGATCATTTGCTTGAGGTTTACTAGTTAATTATGAAGTTGTTTATCTATTTCAAGTACAAATCATTGATTGTTCAACACATGCAAATATTGCCATTGATTTGATATGTTCCCCCATCAATGCTCATATCATATATTCTGATAGACCCATTTTTTCCATTTTGCAAGCATTTGAACAACATTTTTTGCCATGATTGATATTATTTTTGAGTTTGGCTTGTCGATTAATAAACTGCAGGCCATTTTTTTGGCCGCCAAGAAAACGTACTTGGGTCTTAGGTTGGGTTTTATAAAACAACGTATGCATGAATTTTGTCGTAAACCATCTTATTTTGTACTACGATCTTTTTTTGCTAAATGATTCTCATTCTAATGGTTAATAAGTTCTATATATATTAAAAAAAAAAAAGGAGTTGTGTGGAAGATTGCTTGGATATTTTTGACTTATGAATCGGAACCCGATCATCTCTATCGAAGTGGCTTAGTGAATACAATACATAAAAGTATACTTACCAAAATTTTACTCAAGATAACAAGTGGATCGAGAGCAGGAGTCCTGATAAAGCAATGTTTGTTTCCCATAGGTAATATGCCAGGATTTCACATCATTTTTGCTTCGCCTTGGATTGTAAATTTCTGTACTAAAAAATGATAATTATAATACAAGAAAGAAAATCCAAGACCCTCAAGCACTTCCATCTTCAATAATTTATTTATTTTTTCATTGTATAATAGCACGAGTAAGGAACAAAAGTTTAGGGTAGTGGAATAATAATAATAATAATAATAATAAAATTCATCAAAATGAAACTCAAACTCGATAAGTATTTCAACCTTGCTCAAATTTAGTTACTTTTGCTGTTGAACCATAATTTGAATATTTTTTTTTTAGGGAACATGATCCGATATATGATTTAATCATCTCTTTTTTACAATAGATATCGATAAATTACATATATTAGTTCGTTCTGAAAAATGTCTATAAATTTCTGAAAACTAGCATTATTTATATCTTTTAATAAGTTGTTGAACGAATTAAGATCCCTTGAATAAAAAATTTCAAAACTCAGTTATTAAGCTATTTCTTGGAAACCTTCCCATAATTGTTGACAAAGGAAATATTCAAACCCTAATTTAAACTTTTTCTTGTTTGCTTCTTCTCTTTTTGTATGTCAAAAGGGCTAATATGATGACTGATGAGCTGCTTCATGCATGTTATACAATATCTTATGGCTTGATCAATCGCTTTCACTTCTTTTTTAATTCATGATACTATACAAAAATGCATTATTATGGAGTTCCAACATCATTAGGTTGTAAATAATTT